>JAJONR010003530.1:0-74094 GCA_029582245.1 Solanum etuberosum | reverse complement strand
AAAATTATTTATTTAAATTATCCACTATTTTATTATTTTTGCCTTTTTTTTTTTTTTTTTTCAAATTGATATGAAATTTATTAAAGAATCCATTTTGATGGTAAGGTCGTGCTATATATTTTTTTTTATTACTTTTGAAGTTTTTTTAAAATAAATAAAATAATTTATAATTTATTTTATTAGTATTTTAATTAGTATAAGTCTATAATTTTCTACTTTGTCTTTCTATTTCTCAGTATTGCATAATTAACACTTAATTTTATTTAGTATTTGTAAATAATTATTTATTAATAATTCACCATTAATATTTCACAAACTAAAAACATAGTTGATCAAAGCTATTAGAATAATATTATAACAAATAAAATTGTATACTGCATGAATCCAGCAATGATATTGGGGAGACAATTTATCTTGCCATTTCTTCTTTTTTGGTCTTTATTGATTTATATGCTCAGCCTCCCTGTTCAGAAAACAGTTATAATATATTACCATAACTATTTAAAATATATATTAACAAGTGAATAATAAATTTTAAAAAATATCTTTAATTTAAAAATTATTACATTTAAAAATATCCGCGCAACGCGCGAATATAAATACTAGTAGTAGATAAAACATCTGCCACTTAATTTGCACTCATATATACTTTAGATATCTAGTTTGGCTTCAAGCTTGAGATTAGGTTGGAGGGTAATTATATGATGATTTACTTATGTACAACAAATCAACCTGTTGCAAATGCCACTTGATTTAGTAGGAATCACATCGTAAATACTAAGTGTTATTCTTATATCAAGTTTTCTATATTTGTTAAATTAATTAACATCTTAATAATTAGTATATTTAGAGACATGTATATCAATGCGAGTATAACTTATAAGTAATTATGATTCTTAATTTGCCTTAAAAAACAAGTAGTAACTTCCCTTTTCTAATTTATGTAATAAAATTTGAATAGACATGTTACACGTATAGTTTAAAAACTAAATGAAGATCGATTCATTGTTGAAACTAGCTTCCAGTTATACCATAATATTTAAATGATTATAAAACTTTTAAAACTTGTGATCTTAAATATTCCACAACATGATTTCTGTAGGAATCATATGTTGTTGTACGTAGTTACTATACTCAAATTTGTTGAAGAATGGAAAGACAAAGAAGCTGATGGTGGTAGTGAAGAACATGGTCCAAAGAAGAACAATCGATACAGTTTGGTGAATGGTAATAATGCGTATTATGAAATTGTTGTAAAAAAGAGTCACACACAACTTTTATGGTAATAATCGATAATTTTGGATATTCTATTTTCACGTTAGCTAGATTTTTCATACCTTCTGTACTAATTATTTTCCTAAAAATCTAACAATCATGTTTGCTCGATGAATGCATGTATTAAACTATGTCAATGAAATTTGCCAAAAGGACATACATAACTGACATGAAAAAATGAAATTGGTTAATGAATAAGGAAAAAAGAATATAGTGAGATATTGGGCCAATGATTATCGTAAGAAGAGGATTGGTTGAATTTCAAACACATAATAAGATAGTTAGTTATGAGATTTGCCACTTCAAGTTGATTCAAGGTTATGTTGCTTCCAGTATCAGTTCAGAAGATCCCAACACCTTTTTCCTTGCAATATTATTAGCTACAATTCTTCTAGTTACATTTTGGTTATTATAGTTTCTCTTAGGAAGTTGCTAGGAAGATATCATATATCTTGTACTTCTTTTGTTCTTTTTTTGTTGTTCCTAATTTGTTTGCTTTATTAAGGAATAAGGAAATAATGGCGAAGTGAGAAATTTTATTAAGGGTGTTCAAAATTTGATTTATATATATATGAAAAAATAATTTTTACTTGTATGTTTCATACAATTTTCTATATAATTTTTTGACAAATAATATTCAACTGACCATCCTTCACATGACTAAGCCTCTACATTTAAAGGGAAAAAATGAACAATTAATGCGTGACGTAGGGAGTATGTTCTACAATTATTTCTTATTTCTCTATATATCCTCCTTGAGTGTGTGTTGGTATGAAGGAAAACATTTTCTGGAAAAATGTTTTCAAATTTTTCCATGTTTGGTTGACTTAATGTTTTGGAAAATGTTTTCCAAATCAACTTATTTTCCTCAAATTTAAGAAAAATGACTTCCATTCAAAAATTAAGAAAAATATTTTTCAAAATTCTACTTTATCCTTAAATTACAACATTTTTTTTCTTACCCTACTCTGTACCCCGTACCCAATTCCCCCCATAAAAAAATTCAAAATTTTAAATTTTCTTATATTTTAAATTTCACATATTTTTTACCCCTACCCCAAGCCATCCCCCCTACCCCCAAATCAGTCCCCCCCCTGCCCCCCCTCCACCAAACAAAAAAATAAAAAAGTTAGAAACCAATTTTTTAACTATATCCTCTTTAACTACAATTATTTCTTATTTCTCTATATATCCTCTTTGGGTGTGTGTTGGTATGAAGGAAAAGAAAAATGTTTTTGAATTTTTCCATGTTTGATTGACTTAATTTTTTTGGAAACTGTTTTTCATATAAACTTACTTTCCTCAAATTTAAGGAAAATGACTTTCCTTCAAAAATTAAGGAAAACATCTTCTAAAACCCTATTTAATCCTTAAATTACAATTTTTTTCTTACCCTACCTCATACATAATACCCGAACCTCCCCATCCAATTTTTTTTTTTTTTTAAATTTCAAATATTTCTGTACCCCTATCCTCAAACAATCCCTCCATCCTCTACCCCAAACCAGTCCCCCCCATCCCAAATAAAAAAAAAAATCAAAATTATTTTTGAAAAATATTTCAAATTCTAAGATTTTTTAACCTCATCCAACCCCTGCGACCCCTACACCCCAACTCCACAAAAAAATTATTGTGGAAAAATATTTCAAATTTTTTAAAATTTCATTTTTACGCCACCCTACCTCCCAGCCACCTCCTCAGCCGACCCCCTCACCTCGTCATTTTTTTTAAATTGAAAAATATTTTAGGATCAGATCTCAGGGTCGGATTTCGGAATGATCGTCGGGGTCGTGTCCTAGTTCGGATGTTAGGGCCGGGTCATGGATCGATTTCCGAGGTTGATTTTTGAGTTAGAAATTATTTTCCTAAAGAGTATTTTCTAGTCTCAAGTCAAAAATAAAAGATATCTTTCTAGAAAATATTTTTCATTCACCAACCAAACTTTAAAAATATATTTTCCCGAACTCACCAACCAAATAGGAGAAAATAAATTAGAAATCTACTTGTTTTCCAAGAAAACATTTTTTAGAAAAATATTTTCCATGAATTTTTTTTTCTTCATACAAAATATACGCTTAATGTAATAATTTTTTTTAATAGGAGAGCAAAATGAAGCAAAAATTATTCTCCCAACTAGGGGTGTGAAATGACACCAAATATAGGTAACCCGCCCAACTTGCCAAAATTTTAAGGGTTGGACTCAAGATAACTTGAATTGGGTTCAATCTCAATCCATTTAAGCCTTAAGCCATTTTAAGAGAATCCTCAATTGAGCCCAAATTAATCTTCCATTTCAACCTGTTTTAAGACTCTTTATTTGCATTGATGTACTGTATGCTCCTTTATTGAAGGTACGAGTTACTATTTATTTTATATTTTAGGATTTATCTATCCATTTGTAACTTCTTTTTTATTTTTTTTGAGTTGTAATTCAAATTATTGTAATGACCCGATCAATATATTTTGTTTTTCTGTGGAAATAACCATTTTGCCCTCCCGATAGTGACTCCGAGTTTTCTATGGTTGAGTTTGAAAAGTTGGTTTTGAACTATGAGTTAAAAGTTGAGAATTTGGTAAGTTTTGAGTTTGATAGGCTAAGTTTTTAAGAAAGTGATTTTCAGTATCTTTTGAAGTTTTGAGTGTTGGAATGGAATTTCCTTGATTCCATCAGCCCAGAAGTGTGAAATCTGACCAGTGAGAGTTGTAGGTTTCTGATTCCGAGTCTTTTTGAGGATTTGAGGTCCTATATTGTGAAATTATGGAAATTTAGCCTTTAGGTTGACGTTGATCAACATTTAAGGTTCGGATGCTATGATCGGAATTCCAAGAGTTCTGTTGGATTGGGGGGATGATTTTACGCCGAGATGAGGTTTTGATTGATTTTTTAGAGGTCTCGAGCGTGTTTTAGCCTTTTTAGGCGTGAGTTAGTTTCTTATAATTTTCATGGATGCCGGGTCAAGTAGACCTCCAATTCGTGTTTTGATGGTTCCATTGAGTCTGGAACGTTGAGTATAATAGATTTGTATATGTGGTTTGTGTGTACGGGGTTTCGAACAAATCCTGAAGATCCTTTCGATATTTTTAGAGTTGGCTGATTTTATGATGTCTGAGTTCTGGTGCACC
The DNA here is from genome assembly GCA_029582245.1 of Solanum etuberosum. NCBI lineage: Eukaryota > Viridiplantae > Streptophyta > Magnoliopsida > Solanales > Solanaceae > Solanum > Solanum etuberosum. Next base: position 69,696 of record JAJONR010003530.1, on the reverse strand, counting down.
TCCACTTTTGCGAGAGTTGGCTTGCTTTTGCGAGGCTCGGTTCACTTTTGCGAAGGGTCAACCTATGTTGACCTTCGCATTTGCAAAGCAGTCATCACTTAAGACACCTTTGTTTAAGCGAAGGCCTGATCTTAGAAGCGAAGTCCGCATTTTTTGTGGGGTTCGCTTAAGCGATACCTGAGAGGGCTTTTGTTGCAAATTTCGGGGCTTAAGCCCCATTTCACCATTTTTGAACTTGGGAACCCTTGGTGGCGAATTTTGAAAGGATTTTCTGTGCTAGATCAGTTGGGTAAGTGTTCTTGATCCTAAACCTTCATTTTTCCATTGATCACTTATGAGTTTTAACATCAAAATATGAGGTTTTGATTGGTGAATGGTGAGGTTTTTCTAGAACCCAAGTTCATAACTAAAATTGAGTTTGTGAACGGATTTCAAATCCTATTTTCGAAATGATTTTCCCTAATGAGTTCTTAAATCCTTGAGTAATATTTTAGAGTATTAAACTTCAGATTCAAACCTTATTTTTGGAATTGGGTATTGCGTTGATTGACCCATCTTTCAATGGAATTGTTGTGGGTGTTGTTGTTTTAGGGAAGTGGTTGTGAATACTTGCTTTTTTAAAGATTGTGTGGCTTTTGAAGTTATTTAGAAAGGGAAGACTCAACTTTTGGAGTGATTGTTGATTGATTTAATGCAAGTGACTTCCTGTACTTTGTATTCTAGTAGAATTCGTGTGCTTCCTTCGTTGCTTGTGTGTTGGTAGTAATGGGGATGAGGTGAAGGGTTTAAATTTTCCACTTATTATATCTAAACGAATAAAAAGGGGTTTAAATGAAAAAAGGCTATATGGTGAACATGATGATGTGAATTGTCTTACTGTGACCCTTGTTGATTGATTGATGAAATGCTTGAAAGCATGATTGTGGACTTGAATTGTATGAATTTTTGTCTCTTCTGTGTGGTGTGATATTGTTTGTGTGCATTGACTTTGAACACCATGATGAGACATGTGATCTGATATAAAGCCGATGGAAAATGGTTCCAGCTAGTGAAGTGATATTGTGCCAATGGAAAATAGTTTTGGCTAGTGATATTGTACCGATGGGAAATGGTTCCGGTAAAAGATTGATCATTGTGACACTAGGCCTTTAATGCTTATGCGTGACTTAGTTGTTGATTGTGATTGATGTATTTGTTGCGTGTAACTAAACTACTTGTCATTGAGATTGACTTATTTAATTTGTTTGATTGTTGAGTTGTGAAGATTGAACTGTGTATATTGGGCCTGTGTGTCATGTATTGAAGAATTGCTAGGTTGGGCTGATGTCCGTGCAAGTTGTAGTTTAAGGAGGTTCGGTTGGAGTGTAAGGGGTATTAAATTTCTAGCTAGTTGCTTTGTTTAGTATGTTGCTTGCTGGGTACCGTATTGTTGGTACTCACCCCTTGCGTCTACACTTTTGAAGGAGCCTAGACCCATGTGATCTTTATTTTTCTTGATAGTCGAGGCTCATTGAAGGATCTGAGAGGTAGCTGCTTGTCATTTTCCTTTTTATTTTGAGCTTTGTTCTACTTGAGAAACAAAGACTGAGACTTGTATTTATCTTTGAATTTTGTATTTTCATTTGTGGCTTGTACACGTGACAATTAGGTTTTGGGGTATTGTTTAGAATGAATAAGTTTTCCACCTTTTTCTTGTTCTTGCTTTACTGTTTTCCACATTTTCTTTCTTCTCTTTGGGTTGAGGCTGCCTCTTCTTGGTGGGAATAGAAAAGTGTCATTACGTCCATTTTTGAATTGTCAAAAAATTGTATCAGAGCCATAGGTTAATAGGTCTCACGAGTATATAAGCCAAGTCAAAGTAGAGTCTTGAGGATCGGTACAGAGACATCTGTAATTATCTTCAAGAGGCCACAAAGATTGTTAATAAATTTCCTTTTATTAATCCTTTCTTATCGTGCGTGGTGACCTTCGCTCATGCTGAGTTACCGCGTGTTATTTTTGTAGATGCCGAGTACCAGAGCTTCTTTTTCCAGTGGTAGAGGAGAGACAGTCCCCGAATCTGTTGTTGAGGCCCCAACTAGTGGTAGAGGTAGCGCCCAAGCTGCAGGCCGTACTCGTGGAGTAGCACCAGCTAGAGGTCGTGCCTGTGGAGCGGCACTAGCCAGAGTTAGAGGTAGAGAGCCTTCTCCTGAGCCACAGGTTGAGGTTGTTGAGGACCAGGTTCCTCCTGAGTTCGGAGCTCTTTTATTTCAGGAGACTTTGCTGAGGATGCTAGGTGTGTTAGAGAACCTTTTTCAGGGTACGCCACAGGGTTCTCAGACGAGGGTAGGGGTGCAGACCCTAGGTCAGCACCTGACTTCAGGTATTCATGTTTAGGTGGCCCAACCACCAGTGTTTCTTACACCAACTGTTGTTGCAAAGATTGCTCCCGAGGTTATTCTGACAGTGGCTGATCAGTAGTGTTTTCAGAGGTTTTAGAAGATGAAACCACCCCAATTTTATGGTGGTAAGAACGAGGATGCTCATGAGTTCTTGAATTTGTGCCATGAGATGCACTAGGTTGTAGGTTTGGTGGATACTTGTGGAGTTTGGTTTGCTGACTTTCAGCTTTGTGGTCACGCTAGAGAGTGCCGAAGGACTTTTGTGCGGTCTAGAAAAGTTGGATCCCCTCCGGCATAGTGGGATGTGTTTGCAAGTTGGAGCGTGAGAGATGAGAGTCGACTGAGATTTGAGAGCTTGGTTGAGGGTTGTTTGTCTGTGACCGAGTATGAGACCCGTTTCTGTGAGCTTTCTAGGCATGCTATGACTATTGTTCCAAATGAGGCATAGAGAGTTCACCGGTTTGTGAGAGGTTTGACTTTCTCCATCAAATCCTATGTGTTAGGGCAGCCAAAGAGGGTGCTTCCTTCCAGTCAATTGTGAGCACTGTGAGGGAGGCGAAATTGATAGTTTTAGAGAAGTTTGGGTATCCCATAGGGGCCCGTTCTTCTAGTCAGTTTTCTGGTGCCTCATCTGGAGGCTGAGGTTCGCATAGAGGTAGTAGTTCTTTCGAGTGTCGTGGGATGGTTCATGATTTTGTACCATCATCTAAGAGTGGGAATTCAGCCTGAGGATCCTATGGTTCTTGCCGAGGTAGCCATGGTTATTCATCTGGTTTGCAACATCAGTTATCGGTGTCGAGATCGTGTTATACATGTGGGGATCCAAGTCATATGATGCGATAGTGTATCTTCAAACTCATTCAGGACCTTAGTGTTCTTATTTAGCTGCTCCAGCTAGGGATTCATTACCTTTGGCCATGGGTCGAGGCAGAGGTCAGACCGGTAAAGGTTGAAGGACTAATGGTAGAGGAACTCCACCTCCGCAGGGTGGAGGTAGAGGCTCTACTCAGACTACATGCGGCTGAGATGGCCAGTGTTATGCTTTTCTAGGGAGGCCTGAGGCTGAGACTTTTGATGCTGTGATCACAGGTATCGTCCCAGTTTTCCATCGACTAGCGTCTGTATTTTTTTATCCGGGTTCAAATTTCTCATATATGTCTACCTATTTTGCTGTTGGGTTTGATATGTTGTCGTATTGCATGCCTGTGCCTTTCCATGTTTCTACAACAATGGGTGAATCCTTAGTGGTGGATAGAGTGTATCGATCTATCTTGTTTCTTTGGCCGGGTATGATACTTGGGTAGACCTAATCATTTTGGGAATGGTAGACTTTGACATTATCTTGGGTATGTATTGGCTTTCTCGACATCATGCTATTCTTAATTGTTATGCTAAGACTGTGACCTTAGCAATGCCGGGTGTTCCGAGAGCTGAGTAGACGGGTGCTAATGGTTCTTAACCTAGCAAAGTTATCTCTTTCATTAGAGCTCAGAGATTGGTTGATAGAGGGTGTTTTTCCTACTTGGCTTTCATTCGGGATACTAGTGTTGAGCCACCTCCCATAGATTCTGTGCCCATGGTTCGAGAGTTTTTAGATATGTTTCCTACTGATCTTCAAGGTGTTCCTCCAGATAGGGATATTAACTTTGGTATTTACTTAGAGCCGGGGACCAAGCCCATCTATATTTCTCCTTATCGTATGGCTCCACTTGAGTTGAAAGAGTTGAAGGATCAGTTGCAAGATTTGTTGAGTAAGGGGTTTATTCTCTCTAGTGTTTCTCCATGTGGTGCTCCTGTGTTTTTTGTGAGGAAGAAGGATTGATCCATAATGATGTGTATTAACTATCGATAGTTGAACAAAGTGATAGTGAAGAACAAGTACCCTCTTCCTCGTATTGATGATTTGTTTGATCAGCTTCAGGGTGCATCTCTATTTTCTAAGATTGATTTGAGATCCGGTTATCATCAATTGAAGATTAGGGGATCGGATATCCCTAAGACAACATTCAGGACCCGTTATGGGCACTATGAGTTTCTTGTAATGTCTTTCGGTTTGACTAACGCCCCTGCATCATTCATGGAGTTGATGAACGGGGTGTTTTGAACTTATCTAGATTCCATTGTGATAGTGTCATTGAAGACATCTTTGTGTACTCCAAGACTGAGGAGGATCATGGTCCTCATTTGAGGATTGTTTTCTAGAGATTGAGGGAAGAGAAGCTTTATGCCAAGTTCTCAAAGTGTGAGTTTTGGCTTTGATTCTGTGGCATTTTTGGGACACGTGGTGTCCAAGGAGCGTATTCAGGTATATCAAACCAATATTGAGGCATTGAGGGATTGAACCAGACCTATGTCAGTTATTGAGTTCCGAAGTTTTGTGGGACTGGCGGGCTATTAACGACGATTTGTTTAGAGATTTTCTACCATTACATCTCCTTTGACTAGATTGACTTGGCAGAGTGTGAGTTTCCAATGGTCTGATGAGTGTGAGGAGGGCTTTCAAAAGCTCAAGACTTTGTTGATGTCAACTCTTGTTTGGACTTTACCTGAGGAGGGTGTAGACTTCACCATGTACTGTGATACTTCTGTAGTCAGATTAGGTGGTGTTTTTATGAAGAAAGGCAAGGTGATTGCCTATGACTTAAGACAGTTGAAGACCTATTAGAGGAATTACCGTACCCATGATTTGGAGTTTGTAGCCGTAATTTTTGTGCTTAAGCTATGGCGACATTATCTGTATGGGGTTCATTAAGAGGTCTTCACAGACCATCGAAGTCTTCAATACATTATTAGTCAGAGAGATCTGAACTTGAGGCAGTGCAGATGGCTTGAGCTACTGAAGGACTATGACATCACCATCTTGTATCATCCAAGGAAAGCAGTGTGGTGGCCGATGATTTGATTAGGAAGACTTCTAGCATAGGAAGTCTTACCGCTATTAGTGTGGAGGAGAGACCATTGGCTAGAGATGTTCAGAGGTTATACAACAATCTCATCCAATTACGGGTTTCTGAGGAGACGGGTGGGTTGATTGTTTTTATTGAGGCTCATTCTTCCTTAGTTGAGCTGATTCATGAGTGTCAGTTTGATGATAAGAAGTTGTGTCTCATTCGAGACAAGGTTATGAGAGGGTAAGCCAAAGAGGCTTTCCTTGATTCTGATAGTGTCTTATGGATTGGAGGCAGGATTTGTGTGCCAGAGGTAGACGAGTTGATTAGACAAATTCTTGAGGAGGCCCATCTTTCCTGATATTCCTTCCATCCGAGTGCGGCGAAGATGTATCATGACATGAGCTAGAACTTTGGTGGTGTGGTATGAAGAGGTATATTGCATATTTTGTTTCAAAGTGTTTGACTTGCCAATAGGTCAAGTGTGAGCACCAACAACCTAGAGGTATATCTTAGAGGATGCCTATTCCTACTTGGAAATGGGAGTGGATCACTATGGGATTTGTTGTGGGACTACCTACCACTGTGGGTGATTGTTACTCCATTTGGGTGGTGGTTGATAGATTGACCAAGTCTGCCCATTTCATCCCATTTCGGGTGAAGTATAAGACAGAGAAGTTAGCTGAGCTTTATATGAGTCAGATTGTGCGATTGCATGGGGTCCCGGTTTCCATTGTCTCTGATCGAGATTCATTTTTCACTTCCTATTTCTGGAAGGCTTTGCAACATGGTTTGGGTACTCGATTAGATATGAGTACAACCTTCCATCCTCAGACAGATCGTCAGTTTGAGTGGATGATTCAGGTTTTGGAGGACATGCTTCGAGCTTGTGTGATTGATTTTGGTGCTAGATGTTATTAACATCTGCCATTAGCAAAGTTTGCCTACAACAATAATCATCATTCCATTATTCAGATGACCCCTTTGAGGCGTTGTATGGAAGACGGTGTAGATTTCCAATCGGCTGATTTGATTCAGATAAGATGTATTCATTAGATACATAATTGCTTAGCAATGCTATTGAGCAGGTTCTTATGATCCAGGGTCGACTGTTAATGACTTAGAGTCAACATAAGAGTTATACAAATCAGAGAATTTGAGCTCTAGTGTTCATGGAGGGTGATCATGTTAGGCTTTGAGTGTCACCCATGAAGGGTGAGATGAGTTTTGGAAAGAAGGGTTATCTTAGCCTTAAATTCATTAGACCCTTTATTATTTTAAGTCGTGTGGGAGTGGTGGTCTAGAAAGTGGCCTTGCCACCTAGTTTGTCAGCTGTGCATCACGTGCTTCATGTTTCCATGCTTCAAAAGTATGTGGTAGATGAAGACCATTTACTTTCCCTTGATTTAGTTGAGTTGGGTCCAGCGTTCTCTTTTGAGGAGGAGCCTATAAACATCTTGGATAGGCATGTACGGAAGCTTAGGACCAAATAGATTGCTTTAGTAAAGGTGCAATGGAAGCATTGTTCAGTCGGTGAGGTGACTTGGGAGACAGAGTCAGATATACGTGCCAGATATCCTTATCTCTCCGAGGCTCCAGGTCCTTTATTTTTCCTTATGTTCAAGGACGAACATGATTTTTAGTGGTGGATAATGTAAGGACCCGATCAGTCATTTTTGGTTTTTCCATGGAAATTATCATTTTCCCTCCTGATAGTGACCTCGAGTTTGCTATAGTTGAGTTTGAAAAGTAGGTTTTGAACTATGAGTTAAAAATTGAGAGTTGGTAAGTTTTGAGTTTGAAAGACGAAGTGTTTAAGAAAGTGATTTTTTGCATCTTTTGAAGTTTTAAGAGTCGGAACGGAATTCTGTTGATTCCATCAGTTCTGAAGTGTGAAATCTGACCCATGAGAGTTGTCGGTTTCTAATTCTGTGTCTTTTTGAGTATTTGAGGTCCTAAGTTGTGAAATTATGGAAATTTTAGCTTTGGGTTGACTTTGGTCAACATTTGATGTTCGGATGCTCGGATCGGAATTCTAAGAAATCCATTGGAGTTAGGGGATGATTTTAGGCCTAGGTGAGGTCTTGGTTGATTTTTGAGAGGCCCCGAGCTTGTTTAAGACTTTTTAGGAAAAATTTAGTTTCTTGTGGTCTTCATAGATGTCGGGTCAAGGAGACCTCATATGCGTATTTGACAGTTCCATTGAGTCCAGAACGTCGAGTATAATCAATTTTCATATGTGGTTTGTGTGTATGGGGTTCCAAACAAATCCCGACGGTCCTTTCAATGCTTAGAGAGTTGGCTGATTTTCTGATGTCTGAGTTCTAGTGCACCTCCGCTTTTGTGAGGGTTTGCTCGCTTTTTCGAGGCTCGCTTCAGCAAGGCTTGGTTCGCTTTTGCAGAGGGTCAACCATTGTTGACCTTCGTATTTGCGAAGAAGCCATCGCTTAAGTGACCTTTGCTTAAGCGAAGGCCTAATCGCAGAAGTGAAGCCCGCATTTTTAGTGGGGTTCGCTTAAGCGATACCTGAGAGGGATTTTGCTGCAAATTTTGGGGTTTAAGCCCCATTTCACCATTTTTGAACTTGGGGAACCCTCAGTGGTTAATTTTGAAAGGATTTTTTGTGCTAGATCGGTTGGGTAAGTATTCTTGATCCTAAACTTTCATTTTTTCCATTGATTAATTATGAGTTTTAACATCAAAATATGAGGTTTTGATTGGTGAATGATGAGGTTTTTCAAGAACCCATGTTCTTAACTAAAATGGAGTTTGAGAACTGATTTTAAGTCCTATTTCGAAATGATTTTACTAAATGAGTTCTTAAAGCCTTGAGTAATATTTTAAAGTATAAAATTTCAGATTCTAACCTTATTTTTGGAATTGGGTATTTCGTTGATTGACCCACTTTTCAAGGAAATTGTTGTTTCTGGAAAGTGATTGTGAATACTTGTTTGTTTATAGATTGTTTGACTTTTGAAGTGATTTGAAAAGGGAAGACTCAACTTTTGGAGTGATTGTTGATTGATTTAAGGCAAGTGACTTCCTAAACTTTGTATTCTAGTAGAATTCACGTGCTTCCCTTGTTGCTTGTGTGTTGGGAGTAATGGGGATGAAGTGAAAGGTTTAAATTGCCCACTTATTAAATCTAAATGAATAAAAAGGGGTTGAAATGAAAAAAAAGTCTATGTGATGAACATGATGATGTGAATTACCTTATGGTGACCCTTGTTGATTGATTGATGAAATACTTCAAAGCATGATTGTGGACTTGAATTGTATAAATTGTTAACTCTTCCGTGTGGTGTGATATTGTTTGTGTGCATTGACTGTGAACAGCGTGATGATACATGTGATGTAATATAAAGTGAATGGGAAATGGTTCTGGCTAGCGATATTGTGTCAATGGGAAATGGTTCTGGCAAGAGATTGATCATTGTGACTTGATGAATTTAATGCTTATGCATGACTTAGTTGTTGTTGTGATTGATGTATTTGTTGTGTGTAACTAAACTACTTGTCATTGAGATTGACTTATTTGATTTGTTTGATTGTTGAATTGTGAAGATTGAACTGTGAATATTGGGCCTGTGAGCCGTGTATTGTAGAATTTCTAGGTTGGACTGATTTCTGCGCAGGTTGTAGTTTGAGGAGGTTCGGTTGGAGTGTAAGAAGTATTGAATTTCTAGCTATGTTCTTTGTTTAGTAGGTTTCTTGTTGGGTACCGTATTGTTGGTACTCATTCCTTGCTTCTACACTTGTGTAGGTTCCGAGCTCGGACCCGTGTGATCCTCTTCTTCTCGTGACAGTCGAGGCTCGTTAAAGGATCTGAGAGGTAACTGCTTGTTATCCTGGCGGACCCTCTTTTCCTTTTTCTTTTAAGCTTTGTTCTACTTGAGAAACAAAGAATGAGACTTGTATTTATCTTTGAGTTCTGTATTGTTTAGAATGAATAAGTTTTCTGCCTTTGTCTTGTTCTTGCTTTACTGTTTTCCACATTTTCTTTCTTTTTATTGGGTTGAGGCTGACTTGTCTTGGTGGGAATAGACAAGTGCCATCACGTTCATTTTTGGATCGTGACAAATATGATTATAAAAGTTAAATAATAATATGTTAAAATTATTGAGATTAAGCGGGTCGAATTGGGCAGGTACCCAACCTAATTTTTAGCCAATTTTAGTCCAACCCATTTGAGCCAGAAGTAAACTTGGGTGGGTCAAGACCTAACCCAATTTTTATTTCAACCTATTTTAATATCTCAAATTTCATCCAACCCACCCATTTGACACCCTTACTCACAACATTTATGAACTTAGGTAAGAACATATATCTCTTTGTAGCTCAATTAGTTGGCTATATGAACTTTTACCTTATTGGTTGGCATTCAATTAGGTAAGAATATAGAGGGGAATCTTAGTAGCTTAAATGGTTGGCTATCCGAACTTTCAACTTATTGGTGAGTCAATTCCTAACTATGTAATCCACTCCCTTATCTTAGTGCAAGAAAAAAGTTTGGTTTTCAATATTGTAGTTCGTTAAAACATATTTTTAATCAAGTCAATTTCATCATTATTGTACCCGATCCAACCAATAGTCACACAATCACAATCATAATGAAATATAATCACAATTCTAACTACAAGTAAATATACACCTTCATTATATGAGATTATCAACAAGTTATCATTTCAGTTTCATTCCTTTGATCTTCCTAGCAATGCATTGTACAAACAATACTATATAAATAATTATCATGCATACATTACATAACCTGGAAACAATCAACCCTCACATACTCCCAAATGACTCTTTCTAGACAGTTCTTCCCGCTTATAACCCATGTTTCATCGATTACACCTCTAGGATAACACATAGCAATATTTATAAGATCAACACAAACAAATTAAGTACGTTATCACCCTAAACAACTCTGATCCACACATTTGTCTATCCAAACCTTGTGCCAGAAGATCTATACATGCAAACTTCCCACAATTCTCAAGGTATTATGTAATTAAAGACATGTCTAACTACTCAGTCAAGCCTAACCTACCTAAGCCTACCCTAACTGGACACCAAACAACTACTGAAAATATTTGAACACAAGCTTTTGGCTTCATAGGGGTGAATCCTGACGGACATAGACCAGAATTCCATGGGTCTTGGTCTTCCTTGCACAAAAATCCCTCCTCTACGCTATCTTCAAACTCGGAGCAGCTTAGGAGGATACTTGGAGTATTCCTAGTATGTTTTTCCATTGAAGAAGGGGTGGAGAATTAAGAGAATCTATGTTTTCAAGTTTATGTTCCGTCTGACCCGCTATAGTGGCTGACAAGCCACCACAGCGGCATTTCCATAGAGGAAATATTCTCGCTATGGCGGGATGATGTCAATTCAGATAAATTTCAAATTCTAGAATTTTCATCGTGGCACCCCATCAAATCATAAATGACTTGGGATCGCTATAAGTGTTAGAGTTTTTCCCTGATTTTCTTACCTTATTTGAAGTGTATTTTTCCTAAAAGAAATGATAAAATATTACAATAATTTTTTTTAACTTGTCCTGAAAGGAAAACATTATTTTCTTTCCATATTTGGTTTATTCTTTCCTTGGGATAAGGTACAAGTACCCCCCTAGACTATGACCAAAATCTCAGAGACACACCTTAACTAAACTAATGTCCTATTACCCCCCTGGACCCATTAAAAAAAATTGGACTCCTTTTTGGCTTACGTGGCATCCAAATATCTCCCACGTGCCTCAACTGTGTGGAGTCACGGAGTGTGCCACGTAAGTCAAAAGGTGTACAAAAGTACAAAAAATGAGTTCAAGGGGGATAATAGGACCTTAGTTTTGTTAAGGTGTGTCTATGGGATTTCAGTCATAGTCTAGGGGAGTACTTGTGCCTTATCCCTTCTTTCCTTAGAGAAAACGTTTGGAACTCTATAAATTGAAGACCCCTCTACTCATACAAACAACACAATAGTTTTGTTTATGGGAGATTTATTCTAACAAAAGTTTAAATTTTTTCTATTATATTAGTTTTCATATAATAATATTATGTTTTTTCTATAAGTTTTTGTCATCTAATTTATCACTGTCTTGATTTGTAATTGTAAACTTTCGCATGAATCCCTAATCACTTTCGAACCCAACAATAAGAGCGCTCTAATCGATGAAAAAATAATAACAAGGAAATAACCTGGAGGGTCATTACAAAAGTAGAGTTGCACTAACATAAAGTTGGAAATCAATTAGTGAATCCAAGACTAAAAGGATAAATTAAACAAAGAAGATGGAATTAAAGTACGTATGAGACGCCAATATACAACCACACCATGTTTAGGCACAAAATAAAGTTTTTATTGTCGAAAGATTTTTATTGGACAAACAAATTATGAAATTGTGATTCATGAGACAAAAGAGGTAGACCTAATAAATTCAGTGAAGAAATTAAATTTATTGTTTGACCATAAATTTTGGATTAGATTTTGAAAATCTATCTTTGAAAATTTTCAAGTTTCAAAATTTGGTTCAGATCACCTTTTGGGAGAATTTATACTTCCACTCACAAAAATTTAATTTGTTTCCAAGTTGGTTTTTTTGCAAGTAAATTTACCACTAGACAGAGTGCATAGCAACCTTTTATTAAAAATACAAAGATATCAAAAGGGATAAGTACAAGAAAGAGGGGGCTACGCCTTACCTTACCAATCCTAATGAAATAACTATCATCTACGAACTAACAACATAAAGAAAATAACAACTAGAGAGAACTAGTTATTTTTGTGATCATCACAAAGTTTGTAATACACTCTATGATGATATTAAAAATGAGGATGCTTAAATAATGTAAAAATATGACAACCAAGAAGAAGGTTGAGTTAATGACCTCAAACTTTCTTTTACAAATGCATGATTAAAAAGATTGATTGCCCATAAAAAGTAGCTCAAAGTATTTTCCTCTTGTATTCTTCTTCAAATCTATCCAATAACACTTGATAATTAATCACTTCTTTTTTAAATTTATTGTATCATGTTAAACCTATATGGTACTGCCATATGATTCTGCTTTGCCAGTCGCATTAGTAGGTGCTTTGGAACAAACTCCTTAGTTACTTTACCGTCTTAACTATGTTGCCTTCCACGTGTCTTCTTTTTTCGTTTGTTGCTTCTACTTCTTTGTTGCCTAGGTAATATATCCCATTCCCCAGTAACTCTATCAAAAAATAAGTCTAACATATTGTATTCCTCATCTTCATCAAAAGAGTCCTTTCCCAAATCAATTGTATAATCATTTGTTGGACAAAATCTTGACACTAAGGCCCTTGACTCATTCTTCTTTGCAATCACCCTTTTAAATAAAAATACTAGAGCTTCTAGACTTAATTTTCTATTCAAAGCAGGTGGTGAAACTTGATTTTCTTTCACTAAACCACTATCATTCTCTATTGACATTACTAGCTGTTCAGATTCATCAAGAGACTCCAAAGTTTTAAGGGACCCTATGATATGAGGTGTTTAATGTGATCATGAGTGGCTTGATCGCTGTATTGTATTTGAGTAGCATGGCATCCTGATTTTCATGAATAATCTTAGCTACTTAAGAATTAGAAATATTTAATGATGGAGAAATAATATTACTATCTTTTCCGGTAGCCTTCAATAAAGCATTAAAACTATTCGAACATAACAGGTCTCTTGAGGCATTATTAATATCTTTCCTCTTCTCACTGTCCTAAAAATTTTGAGTCACACCCTTTTCACTACCTGGAGAATTATTTCGACTAGTTGAGAAAAGAGTCTGACTACGAGTTGATTTTTTGAGTGCAATCAAAATCAAATTTTTAGTAGCATTCTCGTTTTCAACTAGTAAAACATGCTGCCCAGAATTTTCAGCATCTTCAACATCAACTGTATCAATTAGTTTTTATCTTGAATCAACTCCCGATGCATTAACCCCAACTCTTGGTGTTTCCACTATGTTTTTAGTTGCATTAGACATTAAATTCAGCCAAAATTCTCTTGGTTGCACCTCATTAGTATCAGCTTATTGGTTATTGCAAACACCTTTGTTTCCTGGAGGTTTTTGATGACCAATATTTCCTGTATCAATATTGTCTACTCAATTTTTCTCAGAAGTGGCAACAACCAATTCTCAATCTAAAGCAGTAGCTATACTTTGATCGATACCTACAACCCTTGTTTCTTCATTGAATATTTCCCTTGCATCACCTTGATATTTTTCAATATCGCTAGTACCTTTCAAAGCAGCTTCAATGGTATCATCAATTTGTTTATTGTTTTGATTTATTTTCGAGATCAAACGACAACTACCTTCATCATGTCCTTGGTAATTTCAATAATTTTAGAACAAAGGAAGATTATCATATACAGTCTCCTTAAAAACCTCAATTAATTAACCATATTTTCTCTCCACAAACTGAACCTTTAAGGATTCAGAAACTTTTCCATTACATCAAGTATAACCTTAACCCTAGCTGTTCTAGGTATTGACTTGATTTGAGTAGCTTTATCAATAGTTATTAGTTTTCCAAGTGACGATGCTATAGACATCAAAGACTTCTTCGCAAACAAATCGAGAGAGAAATCAGGTAAAAAAATCATACCACAGCTAAAGTCATTCCCTCCTTAGGTAAATTTTTTTCTTTAGCACCTAAAGTCATTCCCTCCTTAGGATTATATCCAATGGACAATTTATTTCCAAGTAAAATGTATCTTCAAACATAAATTCAAATTTCAAAATATGACAACTTCATAAACTCAAATTTTAAACTTCAACTTTGAAATTTATGGCCAAACGAAAATATCATGCATGATACTTCGCAGTTCTCATGGTGCTATATATGACTTTAGATAGATTTTGTTGGTTTGAATGTCCAAACACGTCTACTTTGAATTACGAGTGTGCGCCAATCTTCAATGAACACATTTAAGGAAATATTTCCAAGAACTACAGAAATGTTCCTTACTGGAAATCTAACGGAAAATATTTCATCATGATACCTATAGAAAATGTCTTATAGTTGACACTATCCTTAAGAATATTTCACTTAATATATGTATATCTTCTTGAATTCAACAAACTCTTCTAGTATAAATTAGGAGTTAAAGATTAAAATAGAAGGAAATACAACACATAAATAGAATATATGAGAGAAGAAATTTATCTTCATCTTCATCCTTACTAGGAGAAAAAACTACAAGAATCTATATACATAATAAAGCTAGAAATAGACAAGGTGATGTGACACCTTTCTATGGTCTAGAAAATTATTTATCCTTTATATCATTTTTTGAATTTTTTACTTCATTATTTTCATCAATCAATTTTTTTAATAATTAAAAAGATACTACATCTAACTAAATCTCATGAGTTATATATATAAAACCTCCATCCTTTTGTATTCTTTACTTAAATAATATGTCTCCTTAATTTCCTTCTACCTAATTCTTATGATCAATCTATAAATAACTATCATGTATGGAGTTATTGGATGCTCATTTTCATTTTAATTTTCTCCTCCTTTTTTACTAGAATATTTTTTCCTTTATTTTTTCATTGACAATGTATTTACAAATCAAAAGAAAAGACTTAAAAAAAGTGATGTGGAAATATGAGCACAACTTTGATCAGTAGTGGGTTTGAAATACAGTTGAGAATATGAGCCCGAGGTTCCTCAAGTTCTGGTTGATCCTTTGGCTGATGAAGTGACTCATGCTGAGTTGCGAGACACTTTCCAATTCTACGCTCAAGCTATGTCGGCCAAAGATTTTCACAGTCCAAAGTACACCCTAGACGTGACATGACGTATAAGACTGATAACGCTCAACTACACTTCATCCAATACTAAGTGTAGGCGATCGTAATCTAGTATACACCCAATAAGGAGTTGGGGTCGATCCGACAAGGAGTGATACGGTAGAGAATTCAGTTACGAAGTGAGAGACATGCTCTAAACGATTGTAGGAATAGAAATTATCAAAATCACTAGATTAAATCTATTGGATTGACAACAAGTGTTAAATGGGGGAAAAGGTTTGTCAATTAACAACTATGGAAACATGGGAATAATCAAGTAGAAAGGGATACTTGGGGATGTGATCGATTAATTTCCAATTTTTCTATACTGGTGATTACTAATTACAAAAATTCGCTGAATCTTAGTGGATAGGCTAGGCTCTAGATGTAATAGCCATCTCCCGATCAACTATCACGAATCAAGTGAGTTCTCTCGAACCTCACCAAGCATCATACTATAAACAACCCAAAACCTTAATTTATCTACTCTCTCAAGCTAGATAGGTAGGATTGAATTAAGATTCACTCTCTTGAGCTGAATCCAAAACAACCCAATCACTACAATCATCAATTGATAACCTTAATTCTAAAACCTCTCTTTCGAGCAAGCATAAAATGCTAATCTAAAACTGCATTTGCAACTACAATTCATAAGTTAAAACTCAATTATCAATCAAACCCACTTCAAAACAGTAATTAAATCAGTAATTACTAACATCCATAAACTAATTAAGGCAATTAATCACATAATCACACCCCCAAAACTGGGGTTTTATGAAATTGTTACCAACTACGTTATCCATAAGCTGGGCAATGCAATCCACATGTTTACAATGGTTAAAAATGCTTAAAATTGAAAAGCCAACTTGAAATCTACTCGAAAACTCTTAAAAACTAAGAAGAACAATGTTTCAATAAATCCCATTTTGTCTTTTTGAAAATCAATTTATACGCTTCCAGATTTTGGCCTTCGGGATCATTCGGCGGAGTTAGTCGAGCATCATCGGCGATGCGCCAAGTTCTCTTCACCATCGCCATTTTGCCTTGAATCTTCATCATTCACACCTTTAACTTTAGGCGATCAGATTCCTTGTCGCCGACGGTCCAATTCCATCACCAAGTTGGCTTCTCCCCAGGGCTGGCACACTGGAACATTTGACGAGCTGAAGTACCACTCGGCGACTCACTGAGTGGCTTTGGCGATTATAAGCTTTCACTATCTTCAGTCTTTTTCATATTTTTCTCTCCTTTTTGCCTAGTTATGTTCTTGCCTTGCTCTTTTACGTTATTATATGCAAATTAACATTTAAATATAAGTTTAGAGCATAAAATAGGCACCGACGACACTAATTCTATGAATAACAAGCCTAAATGAGTCAAAATCTCAGACTCATCAACACCCCCAACTTTAACTTTTGCTTGTCCTCAAGTAAAACACAAGATCAATCAGTTCAATAGGAATCTCTACAAACTCAACACGAATGCACACAAGAGGTTCAAACTAATCATGCAATGTTCAATTGTGCACTCTAAGATTCAAACTGTGACTAACCATCATCAAATAGAACTCAAGCTCACAATGCTTGCTTCAAATGCAAGTTCAAGCTCAACAAAAGCATTCAAATGCCCTCACACCAAGAATGATTCCATGCTCACACAAAACTCATCAACCATTTAGACTTTTGGAATAAAAAACAACTCTCACACTCCCAAATATAAACACATGCATAATTCTACCCATATGCTTGCCCTTATTTTCAAACCAACATTATTTTCAGCTCACTGAAGAACACAAAGGTCTTTCAAGCCTTGTAACGGGACTGAGGGTAAATGTATGACCTTTTTTTCACTATTGACTTCTACCTTCCTGAAGCATGACCTGCATTTCACTTTTTTTCTCCTTCTCTTTCACACTATATGATGTTCACAATCCACCCTATGTTCATTTAAGCATGACTCATTAGATACCCCATTTCTTTTGCTCATTTCACAAATTCTTTTCTTTTTCAATCTTTTTATATTTTTTTTACATGGAGGGGTTCCATGTTTTTCAACAAGATCTTTCAAGGGCGAATTTTTCACACTTCTTGATTTTTCTCCTGTTTCACCACACCCCCAACTTAGGCTTTTTGCCTAAGTTGGCTATTCAAACGAACCAATACTTCATGAAGGTTATAGGTGATGGGACAAAGAGATCAAAGTTGTTCAAGTTTCTTCCAAAGATAGGCTCAAATGGTGCCAAGCTAGGTGCACACTCTCACAAGGCGGTCACAAAGAGGTATAAGATCAGTTTTGGCTCAGTCTTTACAAATTGTGCCTAAGATTATCTCAATCGCTTGCTTACAACAATCAATTGGACTAATAGGGAAAGTTCTAGGTATTACCAAGCACATGTTTCAAGAAAATCTCACCACACATGGCATTCGATACAATCATCAAACAAGACTCTACAATTTTCAGCTAGCGTGCAATGATCATCACAGGAGATCAACTCAACAACCGACTAGTCACAACAAGATGCTAGGAGTTCACATATGACCTATGTAACTCAATTTGCCTCATCGTAGCCGTACACTTATATCTTTAAATCAAGAGCACTATTCAAATTATCGGTATTGCTCAAAACTGACACTCGAAATTGCGAGAGAACATCCACATTCATACACATCAAGAGGTGGCATTTTTTTTAAAAATCGGTTGAAAACCAACATTCCAACAGTTTGCATTTCAAAACAAAGGACCACACAATGGATAAAAAACAATATATATATCAATCAAAATCAGCATCCACAGAAACAATCATAAACACATAATATCCAGAATATAACCCAAAAGAGGTAGGTATGAAAATACCTCACCCCGCCAAACTAATCCAGCAATTGTCCTCAAATGCGCAAAAATAGTAAATAATAACAGAATGAGAGTCAAAAGAAGCATCCTGCCAGGCTAAGCCTGGGTGAACTCTGCATGTCAGTGACTCCATCTGTCGGGGCATCAGTACCCAGCTCAACAACATCATTTTCTCCACTAGAGCCCACCATTGAGGTATCTCTCAAAGGCGCCTCAACAACCGACTGGACCATAGAAACATCAAGGTCCTCCAAGTCATCATATATTACCGTGTCATGAACACCCAGCTCCTCCTCATCCATCTCAGCCTCGGACTCAGCATCTGCATCATCATCCCTAGCAACATCTCCGATCGTAGTAGCCGGAGGAATCTCAGAACTGGATGGAACATCAGTTCTCGGAACCTCAGGGAGCTCCACAGTGCCAAAGAACATAGATAGATCAGTGGACTTCAACTCATCCACATCTCTCCTCAGCCCAACAATATCGGCCTTCAAGGGCGTCATAATATCAGAAGCACCCCGACTCTGCTCACAAGCCTCTACCCTCACAGTAAGGGTATCCAATGCAAATATGTGGGAATCTATCAACTCTCTGTGCTCTCTCATCTCATCCCTAATCGGGGCCAAGGCAACAATAATCGCCTGCTCAATCAACCTAAGCACATCGGCCTCTACCCGAAAGGCACGTACATCAGTAGATTGGGCCAGATGCCCCATCTTGTACAACATGGCCTGGGTGATAGGGGCTCGGGAAGGAGCAGCAACAATAGAAAGAGGGGGAACAACAGTAGAATCTGAAGGTGCAGAAGAAGAGGTGCTAGGGGTACCTGTAGGTGCACTAGCTTGAGGGGGAAGTATTGCCTTTGTCGGTAACATCTCAACATCGACAACTAGGTCGTATCCGCCGGTGCAACTCTCCTCTGATCTGCCTCATCCCTCATATATTCGGTCTCTATCCACCGGATTTCAATAGAGAAAGTGAGAGTCACTTCCAAATCCATCATGGCAATCACCGAAACACGGGCTCGCCTGCACAACTCAGTAATCAACACGGGAAAGGGAAGAGAGGTCTGACTCTGTTTGGCCCTCATGGCCATCTCCTGCTCTATGATTAGACATAGATTCAGTCTCTCCCGGTCCATGATGCAGCCCAAACATGCAACTTTCGAATGCCGAAGTATAGATTCATTCTGGGAAGGCATAAAAGTGCTGCTAATAAACCCGAACCAGTATCTGGCTTCCATGTTCAGGTCCTTCTTCCCAATCGGAATGCCGACCTCAATCCACCTCGGTGTCACATAAGAAATAAGAGGTGCCAACCAACCCTTCAAATAATCGAGGGTCTTTTTCTAGATTTTGTCAATATAGTAATGCATCACATTCAAAGTACAACTGAGCATCTCATTAATCTCGGTGCTGCTACACTTGACCTTCTGACCCCGCACTACCACATAACTGATCGGCTTGAATGCACTGGCCTTCTTCTTTCCTTTCGGAACCAACTTCCCATACTCAGCATAGAATTCCCGGACCCAAGTCGAAATATATGAGTCTCGAGGCTTGGTAAAGTTATCGAACCTGTGGAAATTTATGGTGTTCCACACCTTCGGGTACCGCTCTACAACTCTGTATGTAGACAACCTCTTCTCTTCCAAAATCATTGTCAAACTCTCAGCCTTTATTCTGTTCAGTGACTAGGGATGAGGAGCTTGAACTGGTGGTACCTGCTCTACAGCCTGTGCTGGAGGTGGAGGAGGCTTAGGAGGCACCGGGATCCGAGTAGGATCATGCATCGCCTTAGAGCGTAGCTCCGCTTTCCTAGCCTGGAGGAGTTGATCATCTTCCGGCTAAGATACGGAGGCCGGAAAACTGTCCCCTGACTGACCCTCAATTTCAGATGTAGTGAGGTGAGTGACATAGACGCCCTCGCTATCTGAACTCTCTAATACCAGTGTTGGTACTACAAGCCCTTTTCTGTTTCATTTTCCCCCAGTTGGAGGAAGTTTTGTCGGTGCTTTCCGGGAGGGTGCAACCTCTTCATTGATCACTATGCCTTTTGCCTGCTTTCGGGGCGGTTGATTTCTCCCTGACACTTTTGGTCTAGCCATACCTGTAAAATAAAGTCGAAAACGTTAGACTTAGTTCAATTGTTTTTTCAAAAGTGTAAATACAAAACTGCAGGAAGACTCGCCAAACCCATTTGGTGAGCCAAGTCAGGCTCGCCAAATGTTACAGAACAATATCACTCAAAAATCAACACAAGTCGGTGATGTCCAGGGTCTTTCGACGGATCACCGACATCATTCGGTGAGCTAAAAGTAGCTCACTGACTGTTACAGAATATTTTTGAAAAATTAGGGCGCAGAAGGGCAATCAGAAGGGACATTCGGTGAGTCGCCAAATTCACTCGGTGAGCTCAGGTGTATCGCTGAATGTTACAGAACAAAAGTCTCAAATAATAAGGATAAAAAGGTGATCTAGGGGTCTTTAGGTGAACCACCGAACCACTCGGCGAGCTCGACCCAGCTCGCCGAATAGTCCAACGTGCTAGAATTCTACCCTGTCCTTCAAATTCTAACCCGCAGCCCACGAAAACAAAATTAAACTATTATTCTATGCAATTGAGCCCAGACCCATATTACCCATGACCTCGGGGTACTCAGACTTCCCCTGATTTGGCAAATTTTTTCCAATCAACGTCTTTTTCCCTTAAGAATGATGTCAACCGCTCTATCATTGGGCAAAATTGGATGATCGGAACAATCGAGATTACTCAGACTTCACCCCTACTAGACCCAACAACAAATCAATGCAACCCACATAATTTCATCAATTTAAACATACGAGAATCAACAATTAAGGGCCAATTAACATGATTTGGGATATCACAGGCACAAAACACAAAAATTGATTCAACTAATCACGCACTTTCACACAAACAACATAATACGACAATGATTATGCATTCACAATTACCAAAATACAAGGACGGGATTCGGATAACCAACCTCAGAAGCAGAAGTTTGAAAAGCTAGGCTAGCAAAGTACCAAAATTTTCCCCCGAGTGATTGATCCAACACCAAAAATGCGATAAAATGCAAAGATAAAATCTAAAGTGCGGTTGTGAAAGTATAGAAGTCAAAAAGTATGAAATGATGAAGAGTTTTGAATTTAAAAAAAGTTTAGCCCTTTTGACTCTTCAGTTTGTGCGCAACTCGATGACACTCACTTATGTCGCCGGCCCATTCGGTGATGCACCGAGTGGCTCTTTAGCCCACCTAGTTTTACAGTATCTCTAGATAACTAGGCGGTTCAAATGGTGATCCAAGTCGGGCTCGCCGACCTGTTCGGCGAGTCGCCGACTGGTCCCTCGGCTCTTATAACTGCTCCTTTCCCAAAAATTTCAACTTTTCAACCTGCATAATCAACACCCGTTATTCAAACAACAACAATAAAAGCTTAAACACTTGTGTTGCCTCCCAAGAAGCACCTTATTTTACGTCATGGCATGACGTGGATACGCTTTCAAGGTTCATTCTTCAGGTTAGCCAAGGTATCACTTGGTAGACCCCCTTTTGGCCTTAGGTTCAAATGAGATGATATCTGACCCATTTTTGTTTCCAGTTGCTTAATGGACACCGAGTGGCAAGTAACCATATGGTTTAGTGTGGAGACGTCCTCTTTCATTTCTTTAAGCACTTTGTCCGACCCTGCCACTTTATTGAGAATGCATGCAAGCATATCTTCAGTGCGAAATTTCTCCGGGTCAGCCCTTTGCTCATTGGGCTTTTGACGCTTATGGGGAGGAACATATCTCTCCTTTTCACCATCACGCTCCCTTTAGTTTGTACCACGATCACACCACTCCTTATCGCAGTCTTTCCAACCTTCATCCCGCTCTCTATTCCAACCTTGGTTCCCACTTGGTCGTGAATAATTTTGGCGGAAACCTTCTCACTGATTTGCTAGAAAGTGTACTTTTTCATTGTACAAGGATTCAAAGTGCGTATAATCAGGATTTTCTCCTCTAACTCCAACTACATTCACTGCCTTAGAACCACTACCCATGATATTTTTTGACAAAAGATCTAATTGGATCATCATTTTGGCCATGTTTTGATCCCGCTCTTGGTCTTTTTCTATTTGCTCATCTGTCATCCAAAAAGTCAAAGGAGATACCTGATCTTCCTTAGTATACCAAGCTTGGTTTATCTTCGTCATCCCATCAAGGAGAGTCGACGCTACTGATGCACCATGAAATATTGGTACATTTTATGCTCAAAACTAAGGATTAATACTCGAAATCAGGTCTATTTATGTGGATATGATGTGTTTGGTAATTCTTGTGCAGGTAAAACACTTGGTCGTAGAAGATAGAAAAGGGAAGATGATGACGTCCAAATGCCAAGACCACAGAGCCTTTCACGGACCGTGGCCCTCATGACGGATCGTGTAAGAGCCCATGGTTGCTATCTAGTATGCAGGCCTCGAGAAGGTGATCTTTGGCAATGCTAAGTAAGGAATACAGAAGCCCTGACGGACCGTAAGAACCATGATGGACCGTGGAGCTGCTCGTGGAGATGAACCAGTGGGAAGCCCTCGAAGAGTCACATGAGGGTTTGTCCAAGTAAAGACCACGGGCACCAAGATGGGCTGTGGTCATCATAACGAGTTGTCATGCAGTCCGTGGTAGAATTCCAGTGAACATGCCTTGAAGAGTCACACTGAAGGTTGGACAAGTAAAGACCACGGACACCAAGATGGGCCGTGGTCAGCATGACGGACCGTCAAGTTGTCCGTGAAGTTGCCCGACATTTCAGTCCTACTTCGAGTAGGACTCTTTTTAGACTGATTATTTGAATTAATTAGGTTGTATTTTGTTTTTATCTCGTCATATCTAGAAAGAGAGACTAGTTTCTAAATACTTCTTGACTTTGGTTTGATCGATGAACGTTGGAATTGAGAATTAAAGTTGGTATTGGTTTTTGAATATCGATTATTCTTTGAATCTGCAAATCATTGTAAGTGATCTCTTTTAATGTAGACATTACTTATCTTCGTTTATGCAGTAGAAAACATGCGTGGCTAAACACCACAACTAGGGTTGTGGGAACTATGACTGTAAATCTAAGTGTGGGTTCGTAAAACGATAGAGATGTGATTCATATTTGCAACATATAGTTCATATTTCGTTATTCATTTGTTCTAATGAGTGCACACGTTAGGAACAACCTGTATCTATCAATTGTTCGAGAGAAAATTGATAGTTGGGAAAAAGTTTAATTAATCTGATGAAATGGAGTTAGACATCGAGTTCGAGAGAGGAGAACTTTAACGTCATTATATACGAGGGTAAAAATCTATTAACACTCTAAGACCGACAGGATATGAGTGGAAGTTATCTAACTAGATTGAGAAGTGTTAGATACATTTAACTCGCCGTTAACTTGCAAAGAATGAATTACTTGAAACTCGTCCAAGAATCAACACTGGATTGTAACGTTATGGGAAACACAATCCTAGTTTCATTCATTTATCAATACAACCTTAGCATCAATACCTTGTTAGTTGTTAATCTGGATTTTATTTAACAACATTGCTTATTTAAACTTTACAACTAAACCCAGTTTACATTCCGCAATTACTCTCTTTAGGAAATAATAACAACATTTGGATAAACGCAACAGTGAGATTATTTCTGTGAAGAAAATCTCTGTGGGATCGACCTCAACTCACGTTGAGTTCTATAAATTGACTTCGACCGTTTATACTTCTTAATTGAAGTGTAAGTTTGGATCTATCAAATTTTGGCGCCGCTGCCGGGGAATTTCAATTCAGAAATATTTTACTAGAAATTATTAAAATCATAGTTATATATTTCCTAATTTTACATCTTGTTCTTTGTCTGTGTCTCTTACAGGTAAGTTTGATAGTGCATGCAAAATATCAGAAGTAAGGGAGCTCCATTGATTCCATACGATCCAAAACTTCAGAAAACTATCTGTAAGATGGTGAATGCATAGGAACTTGAGGTTCAGAGGCAAAGATTGGGACTTGAGGCTGAGACCGTTGCAAGAGTTGCTCAACAACATGCTGTGAACAACCCGCCTAGGGTGGTGGAGGAAAATGTAGGAGTTGATGAGATAGCTCCTCCCCACCAACAACCACTAGCTCCAAGGGGTCAAGCACAAAAACCAGCTCACGTGGTGTTCGATGAGGATGACTTAGACTTGGACGGAGCAGGAGCCACAAGAGCAATAGTGTTACCTGCACTACCTCCAGTGTGAAATTTACAATCACCAGCACAATGATTCAATTGTTAAACTTGAAAGGTATGTTCAGAGGTGCAGCTAGTGATGATGCGAATCAACATCTGATGAACTTTGTGGCGATATGCAAATCGCAGGAACTTCCTGGGGTTAGTCAGACAACCATGAGGTTGAGATTATTTCCGTTGCCTCTCACTGGGGAGGCAACAAATTGGTTGAACGAGCTTCCACATGATTCAATCAGGACCTGGAATGAATTGAAGGAAGCCTTCCTGGAACGATTCTACCATGAATCGAAAGAGCTACAGATGAAAGATGAAATAAGTGCGCATAAGCAACTACCAGGGGAGGCAATGCATGATACTTGGTGGAGATTCAGCCAAAAGGTGAAAAAGTGCCCAAACCATGGTCTCACTGAGAGACATTTGAAACAGGCTTTTTATAGATAGTTAAATTATGTTACTAAGCCTGTTGCTGATGCAGTATATGAAGGATCATTCATGAGGAAGCCATTCTCAGAAAGCATGCAACTGATGGATGAAGTGTCTAAGAACAATAGAGCATGGTACAGGGATGTTGAGGTAGGAGATCTTGGGTTCACTTTTGAACTTTCAGCTGAACAAAAGTGAAGAGAAGAAGAAAGGGATCAGGACATGGCGCACATGAGAACCCAGATAGATCTACTCATGAAGCACATTGTTGCAAGTTCTGAGAGGGTAAATGTTGTAGGGGCCTCAAACAGGTATGAAGATCAATACATTGATTTAGATGAAAAGGCTTAATACTTAGGCAACCAAGGGGGATCCAGAATTATAACTCGGTGAACCAAGGATATAATTCAGGAAATACAGGTCGAAACTATTCTAGAGAAGGGCAATATGAAAGGTCGGAAAATAGAGATCAAGGAAACTGGCAGAATAGAGATGGCTAAAGGAATGACCACATTGGTGTTTATGTGCCCCCAGGTAATAGAGATCGTGCAAGTGGTATATCTAGCGGGCCCAAACTTGAAGATATGTTGGCTAAGGTGTTGCAAAAAGTTGAATCAACTGATGCAGGTGTGAAAGAGATAAAAAGTGATTTCTCCAGTATGAGTCAACTGGTGGATTCTCACACCACTTCCATAAAGCAGATAGAGCAACAACTGGGGCAACTAATAGCATCACTGAACCAGAGGAAGAATGGGGCACTACCAAGTGATACTATTTTAAATCCTAAGAATGACGGACATTGCATGGCTATCGTCACCAGAAGCGGTAAGATTATGAATGAGCAAAAATCTACAGGTACTGAGCAGGAACAGGGCATGGAGCAAAATAAAGAAGAGGAGGTTGAAAATGAACAAGTATATGATGTAGAAGCGGCTCAACTAATAGAAAAGCCAGCCGGAGTAAATGAAAAAAAGGTTGAGGTAACTCTACCTTTACAGCAAATACCAAGACTACCTCCTCCGTTCCCTTAGAAACTCAAGAAGAAAGCTGAAGATGGGAAATTTGCTAAATTCATAACCATGTTGAGACAGCTGTCAATGAACATCCCATTGGTGGAAACTTTGGAGCAGATGCCAGGATATGCTAAGTTTATGAAGGACTTAGTCACGAAGAAAAGAGCTGTAAGTTTTGATTTAACCGACAATATTCATCATTGCAATGCTATTGCCACAAGATCTCTGGTATAGAAAAAGAAGGATCCAGGTGCATTCACTATACCGTACACCATTGGATCATTTGAGTTTGCAAAGGCTCTGTGAGACTTAGGAGCCAGTATAAATGTGATGTCGCTGGCCATCTACAAGCAACTAGGCTTATGAGTTCCAAAACCCACAACGATGAGGTTGATGATGGTAGATAGATTAGTGAAGTGACCCGTGGTCATCTTATGTGATGTTCTCGTAAAGGTGGACAGTTTCATTTTTCTGGCAGACTTCGTGATTCTGGATTGCGAAGTGGACTTTGAGGTTGCCATAATTTTAGGAAGGCCATTTCTGGCCACAAGACGAGCTTTGGTTGATGTTGAGAGTGGAGAGCTAAAATTCAGGCTCAACAATGAGGAGGTAAAATTTAAAATTTGCAGGTCTATGAAGCAGCCAAAAGACATGAATGTGGTGTCTGCAATAGAAGTTTTTGATGAAGGGGAGCTGGGAGTTGCTATTGAGGAAAGGCTTGCAGCCGAAACGTTGGCAGCGGTGCTTATGAACTTTGAAGCAAACTACCTAAATGATTTTGTGGAGACTGTAAATGCTTTACAGGGCATGGGAGCACATTTTTACGCTCCAAAGAAACTAGATCTGGATATGAAAAACAGGCCGAATCCTCCAGTGAAACTATCCATTGAGGAGCTGCCTGTACTGGAACTTAAACAGTTACCCAGTCATCTAAGGTATGTCTTTTTGGGTGCTCACAATACTTTGTGAGTGATCTTGGCTGCAGATTTGAATGATGAACAAGTGCAAGAGGTGATTAAAGTGCTGATAAGGTACAAAAGAGCAATTGGGTGGACCATTGTTGACATCATTGGTATACCTCCGGGTATCTGCACTCATAAGATTCAACTTGAGGAGGACTGTAAACCGAGCATAGAGCACCAGAGGAGGCTAAACCCACCAATGCAGGAGGTGGTCAAAAAGGAGATCATAAAGTGGCTGGATGCTGGGGTGGTGTACCCTATTTCTGATAGTCATTGGGTTAGCCCAGTGTAATGTGTACCCAAGAAGGGTGGTATGACGGTAGTGGCAAATCCAAAGAATAAGTTGATTCCACAGAGACCAGTCACTGGATGGCGAGTTTGCATGGATTACAGAAAGCTGAACAGGTGGACCTTAAAGGACCACTTCCCAATGCCACTCATGGACCAGATGCTTGACAGTTTGGCTGGAAAAGGGTGGTACTGTTTCTTAGATGGATACTCTGGGTACAACCAGATATCAATTGCCCCTGAAGATTAGGAAAAGACTACTTTCACATGTCCTTATGGTACTTTTGTGTTCAAACACATGCCATTTGGATTGTGTAATGCACCAACAACTTTCCAAAGGTGTATGATGTCTATTTTATCGAATAGGGTAGTGGACACTCTAGAGGTATTCATGGATGACTTTTCTGTGGTAGGTGACACATTTGATGATTCTTTGTTGAATCTTAAATGCGAGGAGGCCAATTTAGTACTGAACTGGGAGAAGTGCCATTTCATGGTCAAGGAAGGTATAGTCCTCGGTCACAAGGTGTCGCAGAAGGGATTAGAGGTTGACAGAGCGAAGATTGAGGTAATTGAAAAGCAGCCTCCACCTATCTGTGTAAAAGGTATTTGAAGTTTTTTAGGCCATGCAGGATTCTATAGGTGTTTCATCAAGGATTTCTCAAAGATTGCACACCCCTTTTGCAAGTTGTTAGAGAAAGAGGTGAAATTCGCCTTTGATGATGCATGTATGAAAGCCTTTGAGTGCCTGAAAGAGAAGTTGGTCTCTGCTCCTGTTATCATTGGTCCAGATTGGGTGGAACCATTTGAGGTTATGTGTGATGCCGGTGGTACTGCTTTGGGAGTTGTGTTGGGGCAGAAGCGCAACAAGATGTTCCACCCGATCTACTATGCCAACAAGACACTGAACGAAGCACAACGCAATTACACAGTCACTGAACAGGAACTACTGGATGTGGTATATGCCTTTGAGAAATTTAGGGCATACTTGTTGGGTACTAGGGTGAAAGTCCACACAAATCATGCCGCTCTGAGATATCTCATGGCAAAGAAAGATGCAAAGCCAAGATTAATCAGATGGGTGCTGCTACTTCAGGAGTTTGACTTTGAGGTCAAAGATAGGAGAGGTTGTGAAAACCAGGTGGCTGATCACCTGTCTAGGTTGGATGCTGAAAAGAAAGAGGAACGTGAGCTAGACATAAATGACTCTTTCCCAGATGAGCATGTATTAGCTGCAACTCTTGATCTCATTCCTTGGTTTGCTGACTTTGCTAACTTTCTTGTCAGCGATTTGATGCCTGAAGAGCTAACATTTCAGAAAAGAAAGAGGTTCCTACATGATGTGGGTAAGTATTTTTGGGATGATCCCTATTTGTACAGGGTGTGTGATGATAACATCATCAGGTGATGTATCCTGAGGCTGAGATGCTACATATCTTAGAGGCTTGTCACTCCTCTCCAGTAGGTGGTCATCATGGAGATGTCCAGACAGCCCACAAGGTACTACAGAGTGGGTATTACCGGCCTACAATCCATCAAGATGCATTTGATATAGTGAAGAGTTGAGATGTATGCCAGCGGCAATGAGCTATCTCTCGTCAACACGAGCTACCAATGACACCCATTCTGGAGGTGGAATTTTTGATGTATGGGGAGTTGATTTTATGAGCCCATTTGTGAGCTCTTATGGGCAAAAGTACATACTGGTGGCAGTGGACTATGTTCCAAATGGGTTGAGGCAGTTGCTTTGCCTAAAAATGATGGCAAAAGAGTCACTGGTTTTCTGAAGAAGAACATATTCTCAAGGTTTGGTACACCTAGAGCAATTATCAGTGATGGAGGTTCCCATTTCTACAATAAAATGTTCAGTACACTTTTGGTGAAATACGGGGTTAAACAACAGAAGGTGGAAACACCATATCATCCGCATACAAGTGGCCAAGTTGGAGGTATTAAATAGGGAGATCAAGGCTATTTTGGCAAAAACAGTGAATGCCAACAGGACAGATTGGGCAAAAAAGTTGAATGATGCTCTATGGGCATATCAGACAACTTTCAAGACACCTATTGGTATGTCTCCATATCAGTTGGTGTTTGGAAAGGCATTTCATTTGCCGGTTGAGCTGGAGCATAAGGCACTCTGGCTTTAAAGAAGTTGAATCTCAGTTGGAGTGAAACAAAGAACTTGAGATTAGATCAGATTAATGAGATGGATGAGTCCCATCTGAGGGCTTAAGAGAGATCTGCACTGTATAAGGAAAGAATGAAATTGTATCATGAAAAGCATATTGAGAAAATGACCTTCAGTCCTGGTGAATTGGTGCTACTTTTCAAATCTAGACTTCATCTGTTTCTTGGGAAATTGAGATCCAAATTGGTACGGGCCGTTTAAGGTGACTCATGTATTTCAATCAGGTGGTATTGAGCTTGAGAATGACAAAGGCGAGAGGTTCAAGGCCAATGTTCAGCGAATCAAGGCGTACTTGGGAGTTCCAAAGGAATTGAAAATAGTGGAGGAATGCAAACTTGATGAAGTCTAAGTAATCAAGTAACCTGCGCCGCGCCGCGTTGTTAAATTGTGCGCTGCTTGGGAGGCAACCCAAGATTATCAATACACTAGGTATTTTACATTTTAGCATTTTTTATTGTCTTTATAGAGTCATTGTGTGCTGGTGTGTGCAGGAAAGAATCGGATAAAGAAGTGAGGAGCTGGGTTCAGGAAGCCCTTCACGAACAGCCCCACGGGCTGTGGTGCCCATCACAGGCTATTTCACGTCCCGTCCCAATCATTAGATCCCCAAAATAGCTACTGGAAATTGCAGAAAGTTGGTTCACGGAAGGATTCACGGTCCGTCAGGCATTGTACGAACCGTTTAACCTCTCGTGAACCTCATGTTAGATTTCACGCCCAAGTCATGTTCACGGACGACTCCACGGACCGTGATGCTCTTCACGTGCCCCTTCAAGGTCCGTCGTCCTTAGTCCAGTAGTACCAGAAACCAACCCGACCCACACACACTGAAATGTTGATTTTAAATGCTATATATGTCCCTTAAAGCGCCAAGGGTCGGTTTCTTCCTTCTCAGTCTCATCCATAACGGTTTTTAAAGGTAATTAAAGGGATTATAACATTCGTAACTTCACAATTCATCAAGTAATCAAAACCCCAGTCCTCTTTTGTCAAGCAATCGAAGTGACGACCCTATTCTCAGTTTTTGGGCAAAAAACTTGATCAAATTCAAAGTAAGTCTTCTATTAACTTGTTATAAGTTTGATCTTATCGATAGACAAGTTAGAATTACTTTGTTTGTTCGAATTTGAGGATGCGTATGTGATAAATTATTGTTGTTGGTAGTTAATTGTTGTGGGTTTATTGAAATTGAGTTAAATTGGTAGTTTTCATGTATGGGTATGATGTATTTGTGTGGGGAATAGTGTTGTATAATGATTTAAGCATGAATTTGAGTCCAAATTCCATAAGTCAAGTATGCCCATGTGAGTTTTGCCGGTAAACTAGGGTGAAGTTGCAAAATGATGAGTGTTTGTATGTGGGTATGTGCATATTAGGCAAGTATTGTTCTTGTTTGAATTGTAACTGGTGAGTGTCATTGGATTAGTAGTTACATATGTTACAATATCTCGTAAAAGAGTGATTGTGTGCTCAAAATGGGTGAAATCTGACCTATGGTGAAATTGGGAGGAAAGGTAACTGAATGAGTTGCTAAGTGTAAGTCCACGATGGGATTAAAGGACCGTGGAAGGAACCACGGGCCGTGGAACCACTTGTGGTCCACACTTAGCATACAAAACACACACTGGCTATGTTCACGAGGGTCATCACAGACCGTGGTTCACCCCACGGACCATAAAGCCCTCCGTTAACCATAAGTAGTACATTTCCCTGCTCCACACTGACTCTGTCTTAAGTCCACGAGGGGCACAACAGACCGTGGTATCCACCACGGCCCGTGTGGGCTTTCGTATACCAAAATTTTTTTTTTTTTTTTTCTGTACTTTTATTTCTGTTTTTGATTTTTATTATATGGCCCTTCCCAATGATAGATTGGGTGACGACTTTCTTAAGGCAAGGCGTCACGTTTTAATTACACAAGGGAAGTCTGAGTACCCGTTAGTATGTCATTTTACTTGTTCGATCATTAATCCGTGTTGATTTTTCTCAGGTACCATGGGTCCACGTAGAAAGACGGTACAACTACACACCTCACCACCACCCTCACCAACTCAAATTGAAAATGTAGCAGAATCTAGTAGTTTGGAGGTTCAGATTAATACCACCATTGAAGAACACTCTCCTCGAACTACTAGATCACAAACAACAAGGGCTATTCTTCAGGACCCTCCTTCCCAATCTAAAAAGGAAGGTAGTGAATCCGGGAGTGGTGAGGAATCTCGCAGTGGGTCCGATAGTGGTGAAGCATCGGGTAGCGGCTCAGGTAGCGATGAAGAGTCTATTAGTGGGTCTCAGGAAGATGTAGCTGCACCTCAACCTGAAGTGGGTACCCAAGCTACAACTGGGGCAAAGGAAGACATATATGACCAAGAAGAAGACGAAGCAGCCAACACTGATGCTGCAAGGGTTCAATTTGTCCACCTACATGAAGTTGACCAGGAGGTGCGACAACAACTAATTGCCTGTTCTATATGGACTGTGCCCAGGTCTGAGGAGTTTTTCGACAAGGGGATCGTGTCCAAGTCAGGAAAATTTGCTAATCGGGCAGTCATCCCTAAAGCTCGAGTAGTGGCATCAGATATCCAGGCATGGGGTCAGAAAGTATTTACCAGCACATGGGGACCACTCAACTCGGTAGTAGTACAAGGCATATCAGTGGACATATCTGAAGCCACGATCAACAGGATGCTACATGGTCCAGAGTATACATCACCAGTTTTAGTTAGCCTTTTTGAAGGCAAACATCATGCTGTGACGAGTGAGACTGAGATGGCGGATCCGACATCGAGAGAGTGGGTCATGCGGTGGATTACTGGGTTGATTGCATCCGAGGGGGAGAATGCACCATGGGTAGCAGACGCACATATGCTGATTACTAAGGCGTCACTGTCATTCCCAGCTAAGGTTTGGTGAGCTATTGTTTGTGCACAGTTGAGACCTACAGGGAATGATAACACCTTGTCACCGCCCCTCGTATCACTGGTTGCTTGCCTCATGGCTGGGTACCCAGTCAATGTAGGCCAGATTATCGCTACAGAAATGTGGGACAGGGCACTGAATGAGAGAGCCGGGTTACCATTTCCCTGTCTGATTGGGAAATTGTGCCTGCAAGCCAATATTCCTCCAAATAGGCTAGTAGATAGATGGATTGAGCCATGCAAAATCACAGTGGCATCTAAAATCAAGGATGTTGCAAATCATCTCTTTGGTACCAAGTCTGCACCGGTGGGACTTTTCGTAATTGTACCCCATGCACCAGTTGACATTCCAAATGCTGATAGGGGTCCGGAACAGGGTGAATCATCGCAACAATCTGCAGGAGTACCACCACCAACAACTTCAGCCTCACAGGCTACAAGTACTTTTGTCACTATTCCTTCAGTTATTTTTGAACAGTTGGTTGTAGTTCAAAGGCAGATCCGGTTAGTAGTCGACCAAATTATAGAGAAACTACCTCAGGTAGTGCAGCGAGATGTGTTAGCTGCAGAGAAGAGGTTGAAAGATGAGAGGTGGAAAGAGTTAGCAGTGCTGAAAAACAAGATGGACGGCTTGGAGGTCCATGTGCAGAATCAGTTGCAGGCTGCCGGTTCGGTGAATGCAGAGGAGTTGAAGACACAGTTGGTGGAGATGAGGGCCGAAATTGTTAAACTAGCCAAGAAGCCAGTCACTGTGCCTCCTCCAGTTATCCTAGAATCTATGATGAATTTGTTCAGTGAGCCCTCTACCACACAGGTACTTGATGACTTCTGGGGCGAAATACCCACAGACAAATCCAGCAAGAGAAAACAAAAAGCTGGGGAGTCTGATGAGGCACAACCGACTAACCTTTCTAAAGAGGAAAGGAGGAAACACAAGAGAGCCCAAAAGGAGTCCCGAAAACTGGCAAGAGAAGAAGAGGCACTTGCGCAATAGAGGCGAGATGCGGTGTGAGCTGGCGTTTCTGGTAGCGGGGTATCTGTCCCTGTAAATAGTAGTCAGCCTGATCCAGCACAAGTTTCTGAGAGTGCACCCATTGATAAGGGTGCCGATGTTGATCCAACTACCGGCGCCTAGTGCGCCGTAGGTATGACCCCTCCTCATGGCCTTGTTTTGTTTTAATTGTACTTTGAGGGAAAAGTCATTTTGTTTTGGGAGGCGGTGGTGAGCAACCTGTTATAAAAATGGAGGTTGACTCTATTTTATCTGATAAATTGTGAAATATTGGTGTTTTTGTGTGTTGAGCTGTGTAACAGCTAAGGTTTGAGCCTTTTGTTCTGTCTGAAATGATAGCATGTATGACCTTGATCTGGAATTTGCTGTTAGGCTCTTTGTATGACATCTTAGATACTCACATGTTGAACATTGCTAGCTCAGAACATAAAATGGTGAACTAAGAAACTGGAAAATGTAGTCCTGTTTCATGTGTGTGTAAGGTTTGCTTGAAGTCTAACGCTAGGAGCAGAAACTAGAAATTGTCTGAGTAGTCTCGCTAGAATCTGAGAATAACTGGATAGGAAAGGATCAGTAGGCCAGTTTTGCTAAGCCCACTAAAAGCCAAAAAAACAAACAACCAAATAAAAAGCATAACACTTGAACCTGATTTGAGCCTGGAAACTAATTTTGTTCTTATCCGCTTGATATCATATCCTTGGGTCTCCGAAGATATGATGCCACAACTGATATACCGTGAGTTTACGGTAGTTTTGATGCATTTCACTTAGAGTTTGTCTGTGTCTAGGACTATTTTGTGTTAGAATTAATGTTTTGTGTATAATGTTTGCAGGAAATAGGCTTCGATGCGGTTGATGAAGATGTGAGCTGAAAAGTGTAGAAGTGGCCACAAACGGAGCCACCCACGGACCGTAGGTCCAACGACAGGTTGTGGGTGGTCAGTCGTAGGTCCTGGTCTGGGGAGATGAGTTTCAGTACTTAGTCTACGGAGTGCCAAGACGGAATGTAGACCATTCCACGGACCGTGGGTGAGGCATCGTAGGTGGAACATCAGGGAGATATGAACAAGGGTGGAACCACGAAGGACCACGGAGCAGACGACAGACCGTAGGTCGACCCACGGTCCGCCCTGCACATCCGTCGATGATAATCTGGGAGTTGAATGTTCTAGTACCTGATGAAATTTGTCCAAGCTTTGAGCCACGGAAGGGACCCACTGACCGTAGGTTGACCCACGGTCCGTGGGTCGAAGCGTTGATCGAAACCACGTCCTGGTAGCGTATTTCCTTATTTTGTTTCCTGTTTGTTTAGGACTTGTTTTCTATAAATAGGAGTTGTAATC
The DNA here is from genome assembly GCA_029582245.1 of Solanum etuberosum. Lineage (NCBI taxonomy): Eukaryota > Viridiplantae > Streptophyta > Magnoliopsida > Solanales > Solanaceae > Solanum > Solanum etuberosum. The sequence continues at coordinate 35,328 of JAJONR010003530.1, read as the reverse complement.
CTCAATTTTGGTGGTTAGACATTGTTGTAAGGTTTTAGTTTTGTTCTTTGAGAATTAATTTGCAAACTCTTAACAATTAACTTTCGGGTTTTCATTTTATTTGACTTTCTCTTTGAAATTCAATTGAGGATTCTGGGTATCATCAATTCTTCTTGTAAGTTCATGAATTATTTTTACCCAATTATAAATTGTATTCTTTCAAGCATGAGTAGCTAAATCCACAACTAGGGTTGTGGGAACCATGAGCAATTAACAACGTACGAATAATAATTAAGTAATTCTTGAATAGTGTTTATGCATGTATTGTTAATTATTTTGCTTAGAAGTCTTTTTCACGGTGGACAATGTTAGAACTCGCCTCGTTTCTACTTGCCGGACCAAGGAGGTAGTGAATGAGAAAAGAATTAACAACAGAGATTTAGTGGATGCTATCTAATAGTCTAATGTCAATTGGAGTGAGGGTGAAAACTAAGCCATACATTGATGTGATGAATAATCTGAGGTAAAAGGTAAGGTTTAGTAAAGCATACACCCATAGCCAGACCAAGGTGCGTGGTGAAATTCCCTACTTGGAGGACGAATCACTTAGGAATACCTAATTTACCAACTTTGCATGTAAAACACTAGGAAAGGATTACTATTATTAGGATTACCGCGTTAAGAGCTTATGGGGAACACATATGCTTTAGTTTGTTTCTCATATTGATACAACAAAGTTGAATCTTGTCTTCTTGTTACTTAAGCATAATAATTTGTTAACTGATTACAAAATCCCCCCTGTTTACTTTCCTCGAAAATAAGTTGACTAAACGAATATAATATTGAGTTAAAGTTAAGTCTAAACCATATTCCTCGTGGGATCGACCCCAACCTACAAGTTGGGTTCTTTACTTGATAACGATCGTTTATACTTCTTTAGGAAAGTGTAATTTGAGAGTATCAAATTTTGGTGCCGCTGCTGGGGATAGAACCCTGGTCACCCGCGTGACAGGCGGGAATACTTACCATCACTAAATTTGAGCGCCGCTGCCGGGGAATACGACTTTTAGATTAAGTTTAACTACATTATTGAACTTTAGTCAAGTATTTCCTAATTTTAAATTTTTGTTTTGTTTTTGTTTTCTACAGGTTTCTACTCTAGTGTATGCCAAGTACACGGAGTCGAGGTGAACCATTGACCCCCTACGATCCAGAGTTGAGTAAAACTTTGAGAAAAATGAATAATCAAGGGGTCCACAACAATCCAAACAGAGAGGGTTTATAAGATGGAGTAGAGTTGCAGCCTCCAGGTGTTGTTAATGTGCCTCCTAAGGTTCATGGTGGTAATTTAATTGGTAATGCAGAAAAGGTTCAAAATCCGCCAGCACCGAGGTTTCGTGAGCATTACAGGGTTGATTATTATGCAACTCTATCGGATGGGCCTATTATTCTTCCGCCTCTACCTCCAGGTCAAACATTTGTGGTAACCAGAAATCTGATACAGATGCTTACATCGAAAGGATTGTTTGGTGGATTGGCTTCGAAGGATCCTTATGCTCACATGGCAAAATTGTCTAGTGTTTACAAAAGTTGTGTCGGACGACCGGAGCTAGATATGGATGTCATCGGTCTGAGGGTCTTTCCACTATCACTGACTGGAGATGCTTCTGTGTGGTTTTCTGAGTTACCATACAATTCGATCTATTTATGGGACCAAAGGCACAAGGTGTTCACATCAAGATACTCTCTAGTGTCCAAGAAGCTAAATTATAAAGATAAACTGAACAACTTCACGGCATTACCAGGAGAGTCGATAAGCAGTTCTTGGGATAGTTTCACCGGTTTCATTAGAAGTGTTCCAAACCAACGCATTGATGATGAATTTTTGAAGGAGTATTTCTATAGAGGACAAGATAACAACTGGAGAGATGTGTCAGATATAATTGCTGGAGGATCTTATTGTGAGTGCACTTCTGAGGAGATTGCTGAGAAGCTTCAGAGGATTTCCCAAAACAACAAAGCCTGGAGCACCAGAAAGGCAAATACTGGCAGGACTACGTTCGCTGTTCAAACCGCACCCAACCAATCCAACAATGACATTATGGAAGAGATGGAACAGATGAGAACAGAATTGGGTTTGGTATTAAAACATGTGAGTGGTAGTACGGAAAAGGTAAATGCTGTGAATTATCTGACTAGATCTTGACCACCACCATTTGAGGAGTGTTACTATGAGGAGGATGCATACTTGGTAAATGATTAGACGGGGGGTTTCCTAAACCAACGCCCAAGGTTACAACTTGGATAATTGGCACCAAGGTCGGAACTATGGAAGCTACAACCGTGAGGGGAACTACAACCGTGAGGGTAACTATGTCCGGAATGGGAACTACAATCTTGAAAACAATTACAACCGGAACAATTATGGCAACATGAATGATAAAGCTGGTCCCTATGTCCCTCCTGGTAATAGAGAGGGTGGTAATAGTATGTCATGCATTGAGGATATGATGCAAAAGATGATGAAGAGGCTTGATGCTACAGATGAGAATGTGAAAGAGATGCGAAATGACTTGTCTGGAATTGGTCAAAAAGTTGATGCCCATGCAATGTCGATCAAGCAACTTGAGCAGCAGTTCAGTCAGTTGTCCACCAATGCAAATCCATGTCAGCCTGGCACACTTCCTAGCAACACCATCCAGAATCCAAAAAATGATGGGCATTGTATGACAGTCACCACTCGCGGAGGAAAGCAGACCATTGTCCCCCCTATGCCATCTGAGGTTGAAAAAGTGTTAGAGAAGGATGAAGATGAGATTGAGGTTACTGAAGGACCAAAATATAGTGCTAAAAAGGAAGCTGAGGTGACCCAAAAGGTTGTTTATATGCTTAGACCTAAGCCTCCATTCCCACAGAGATTGGTGAAAAAGACCAAAGAGGGTAAATACCACAGATTCATAACTATGTTGAAGCAGCTTTCCATCAATGTTCCATTGATAGAAGCCTTGGAGAAAATGCCTGGGTATGCAAAATTTATGAAAGATTTGGTGACTAAAAAGAGGGCTGTGAGTTTTGAGAATGATGACAGAATGCAACATTGCAGTGCCATTGCTACTAGGTCACTTGTGCAAAAGAAAGAGGATCCTGGAGCTTTCACTATTCCTTGTACCATTGGGATGTTACACTTTGCGAAAGCTTTGTGTGATTTGGGTGCCAACATTAACTTGATGCCGTTGTCCATTAATAGAAAAGTTGGGTTTAGGAGCTCCAAATCCTATTGCGATGCGTCTACTCATGGTCGACAGAACTGTGAAGAAGCCCATTGGTGTTCTCCAAGATGTCCTTGTGAAAGTGGAGTCGTTCATTTTTCTGGTGGATTTTGTGATACTTGATTGTGAGGTTGATTTTGAGGTTTCCATAATCTTAGGGAGACCATTCCTTGCTACAGGGCGTGCCTTAGTTGATATGGAACGAGGGCAGATGAAGTTCTGACTGAATAATGAGGAGGTAACTTTTAATATCTGTAGGTCTATGAAGCAGGTAAGTGATCTTAAGTCGGTATCGGTGGTGGATCATATTGTGGAGCGAGGTTCTGAAGTGTCTATTGAAGAGAGGTTGGGTGTTGATGCACTTGCAGTGGTAATGATGAATTTTGATGGTGATGGTATTGAAGATTATGATAAATTGGTCACCGCACTTGATAGGTTTGAATTCCGTTCCAAACCAAAAAGATTGGAGTTAGATATGAAGAATCGCGAATCCCCACCTGCAAAATCATCTGTGGAAGAGCCTCCAAAACTGTAACTTAAGGCTCTACCTTCACACTTGAGGTATGTATTCTTGGGGAGAGATAGCACTTTACCGGTAATCATTGCTGCGGATTTGAGCGAGGAGTAAGTTGAGGCCTTGGTTTCTATTCTAAACAGGTTCAAGAGGGCTATTGGATGGACTATTGCGGATATAATTGGTATTCCACCGGGTATTTGTTCTCACAAAATCCAACTCATGCCGGACAGTAAGCCAAGTATTGAACAGCAAAGGAGACTGAATCCCCCTATGTAAGAGGTTGTGAAAAAGGAGATCATTAAGTGGTTGGATGCTGGAGCCATATATCCCATTGCCGATAGTAGTTGGGTTTGTCCTGTTCAGTGTGTGCCCAAGAAAGGGGGAATCACCGTGGTTCCAAATGCTAAAAGTGAACTTGTTCTAATGAGGCCGGTGATTGGTTGGAGAGTGTGTATGGACTACCGCAAGCTAAATGCATGGACAGAGAAAGACCACTTCCCTATGCCGTTCATGGATAAGATGTTGGATCGTCTCGCTGGTAAGGGTTGGTATTATTTTCTAGATGGGTATTCGGGCTACAATCAAATCTCCATAGCTCCGGAAGACCAAGAGAAGACCACCTTCACTTGTCCTTATGGGACTTTCGCCTTCAAAAGGATGCTATTTGGGTTATGTAATGCTCCAGTGACTTTCCAGCGTTGTATGATGTCGATATTTTTTCAGATATGGTGGAGGACACTATTGAGGTATTTATGGATGATTTCTCTGTGGTAGGTGACTCATTTGATGGTTGTTTGATACATCTGCCCGAGGTATTGAAACGATGTGAAGAGTGCAACCTTGTGCTCAATTGGGAAAAATACCACTTCATGGTGAAAGAGGGGATTATTCTAGGTCATCGTATTTCTGAGAAAGGTATTGAGGTTGATAGAGCCAAAGTTGAGGTCATCGAAAAGCTTCCACCACCTATCTCTGTAAATGGTGTTAGGAGTTTTCTTGGGCATGCAGGTTTCTACCGGAGGTTCATCTGCCCGAGGTATTGAAACGATGTGAAGAGTGCAACCTTGTGCTCAATTGGGAAAAATGCCACTTCATGGTGAAAGAGGGGATTATTCTGGGTCATCGTATTTCTGAGAAAGGTATTAAGGTTGATAGAGCCAAAGTTGAGGTCATCGAAAAGCTTCCACCAGCTATCTCTGTAAATGGTGTTAGGAGTATTCTTGGGCATGCAGGTTTCTACCGGAGGTTCATAAAAGATTTCTCAAAAATTGTACACCCATTGTGCAAACTGCTCGAAAAAGAGTGTAAGTTCAATTTTGATGATGATTGTCTGAGAGCATTTGGAGAGTTGAAGGCCAAGTTAACTTCCGCACCTATCATTATTTTACCGGATTGGGGACAACCGTTTGAAGTTATGTGTGATGCGAGCAAGGTGGTGCTTGGGGTAGTATTGGGCTAGAGGCGAGAAAAGATTCTTCATCCGATTTACTATGCCAGCAAAACTCTGAATGTGGCCCAAAAGAACTATACTGTGACTGAACAAGAACTCCTTGCTGTGGTTTTCGCATTCAAAAAATTTAGGTCCTACTTGCTTGGTTCTAAGGTCATAGTGCATACTGACCATTCTGCATTGAGGTATCTGATGGCTAAAAAGGATGCAAAACTGAGGTTGATTAGATGGGTGCTGTTGTTGCAAGAGTTCGAGTTTGAGGTAAAACATAGAAAGGGGACAAAAAATCAAGTTGCCGATCATTTCTCCAGATTAGAGGAGGAAGCTATGATCAAGTTTGAGGATGGTGTTGAGATTAATGTTGCGTTCCCTGATGAACAAGTATTGGCTGCTTCTCATGATCTTATCCCTTGGTTCGTAGATTTTGCTAATTACTTGGCAAGTGATTTGGTTCCGTCGGATTTGCCATTCCACCAAAGAAAAAAATTCATGTCTGATGTGAAGAAATTCTTTTGGGATGAGCCTTACTTGTTCCGTATCCGTGCTGATAGAATTATTCGTCGTTGTGTGCCCGAGGTTGAGATGATGAGTATACTAGAGACGTGTCATTCATCGCCTGTTGGTGGGCACCATAGTGGTATCCGAACTCCTCACAAAATTTTGCAGTGTGGGTATTACTGGTCTACCATCCACCAAGATGCTCATGATTTTTCCAAGTCTTGTGATTGTTGCCAAAGAGAAGGAAGAATTTCAAAGAAGCAAGAGCTACCTATGAATCCGATATTGGTGATTGAGTTATTTGATGTCTGGGACCTTGACTTCATGGGTCCATTTGTAAGTTCTCATGGGATGAAGTATATTCTTGTTGCGGTTGACTATGTATCGAATTGGGTGGAAGAAATTGCGCTTTCAAACAATGAGGGAAAAAGTGTCACCACATTCCTGAAAAACAGTATCTTCTCTAGATTTGGTACACCTAGGGTGATTATTAGTGAATGAGGTTCTCACTTTTGTAATAAGTTATTCAAGGCGTTGCTAGAGAAATATGGAGTTCGTCACAACGTAACTACTCCTTACCATCCGCAGTTTAGTGGGCAAGTTGAGGTGTCAAACAGAGAGATAAAGCAAATCTTTGCAAAGACTGTGAACGCCAATAGAACTGATTGGTCAAGAAGGCTTGATGATGCTCTATGGGCCTATCGCACCGCATACAAGACTCCCATAGGTATGTCCCCCTACCAACTTGTATATGGGAAGTCATGCCATTTGCCGATAGAGCTAGAGCATAAGGCAATATGGGCGCTAAAGAAGTTGAATTTGGATTGGGGTGCCGCATCGAGTCAGAGATTGAATGAAATGAATGAGATTGATGAGTTTCTCCTAAAAGAATATGAGAGTTCAGCCTTATACAAGGAGAAGATGAAGAAGTACCATGATCTAAAGATTGAAAAGCGTGAATTTGTTGTGGGTGATCTGGTGCTCTTATTCAACTCAAGTTTGCGCTTGTTTCCTAGCAAGCTCAAATCCATGTGGACCGGGCCATTCACAGTCAATCAAGTATTTCCACACGGGGCGGTTGAGCTCGTGAACAAGGAAGGAACGAGGTTCAAAGTGAATGGGCAGAGGATCAAAGTCTACTTGGGGAAATCTGAGAGTGTGCAAGAAGTGATCGGGGACTACTATCTTGATGAAGTCTGAGTAATCAAGGTGTTTGGGTCCTTCCGCGACGTTAAATCAAGCGCTGCTTGGGAGGCAACCCAAGATGTACAATCTAGCCAACTATAGGAGTTTCTTTTCGATTTAGGAGTTTCTTCTTTCTTTTTTGATTTTTTGTAGCTCTTTAGATAGGTGTTGTTTTTTATTAGGGTTGGCTAGATATATAATAGGGTCCGTGTCTAAAAAGTGTCCAGAAAATGTAAAGATAAAGTCCTAATGGTTGCTACGTGTGCAGGGGCGAAAGGCAAAATCTGCAGAAAATAGCTGTGCAGTGGTCTACGGACCCCATTGACGGTCCGTTGGTCACTCCACAGACCGTGGATGGCATCCGTAGATCCCAGGTAAGTTTCTCATTTTTTATAAGTGTTAGAGTGACCTACGGACCAGACCTACGGACCGTCGATGGGGTCTCGTAGGTTCTACCTAGGGTTTGTGCCTGACCTAACCCGGACCCCTTTTAATATAACCCCTCATTTTTTAAACACTTCCCACGTCCATATTCTCCCCCCCAACCATTTTTAACCTTCCAAATCCCCACAATCAACCATTCATAACCCCCATATCACTCTCCAAATCAATTACACAGAAACCATACCTCCCCTCTTCTCTCCCAAATCATTCCAACACTCCCATTTTCTTCCCCAACGATTTCACAGTCCGTGTTCGATGTCGAAGGCTAGCAAAGGGTCAAGGATTTCATTGCACTAACACACTCACCAACTTTTATTACTTGTAAGGTACCATGGCCCCTAAACAAGCTGCAACCTACGCACCAAAGGGCAAGTCCAAATCCATCGCTCCTTCCCGACGTCTGCTTGATGAGGAAACTAACACCGAGTACATTCCACCTACCTCCAAGATCTCCCCCACTGCCCCCCCGCACTACTAGGTATAGAGCCCAGCAGGTTAGCTTCGAAGAGGTCACTGCCCCTAGTCTGAGGAGGGGGCCATACAGATCAGAGCACAGGCTGGCTCAGAGTCGCAGTTCGGCTCTAGTTCTAGCTGCAGTCCAGCTTCTTCATCAGATACCGATAGCTCAGGCCACAACCCAGTACCTACCAGAGTTGAGCCTACTCCCAAGGCCGATAAGCCGAATAGATGGTGTGTTCTGGGCCAGTACCAGTTGTATGAGAATGGCACTATGGTGAACGAACACCGGAGGATGGCTAGGACCGTCACTAAGGAGCGCAGGGTCCTTACAGGCAGCCTCCACATGGAACCTCCTATTGAGGAGCTCTTCAGGAGGCACAGATGCGAGTGGATGGCTCGATACCCCGAGAAGTACAGGGAGGAGATCACTAGAGAGTTCTATGCCTTGTATGCTACCATCGTCTCAAATTCCATCTCCAAATGGGCCAAGCCCGTAGCTTAGCCTCCACTTCAATCCACATTGGTGCGGGGTTTCACAGTCGACATATCAGAGGCAACGATCCGCTGATTCATCTATGGCCCAACCCACACTCTGCCAATTAATACAACAAAGTATGACTACAGGATGGGCATCATTCAGAGAGGGGAATTTCAGAGGGATGCCGAGAAGAGGGAGACACTTTTGAGATGTCTAGCGCGTCACATTGCCGAGGATAGGGAGTGCGTTGAGTGGGTTCAGACTCCTAGCCTGGGTATTAGGAAGGCTACACTGAGCTTTGCTGTGAAGTTCTTCTGGTTGTTGGTTTGGAATAGACTATCCCCCACTCAGGAGGACAATGTGGTTACATGGGACCGGGCCGTGATGATTGCAATGATTCTAGCCGGTTTATAGATCGACTTTTCCCACATCTTGATAGCAGAGATCCACGAGAGGGCCTTCAAGACCACCACCACCCTACCCTTCCCGTGTCTCATTTTCCAGCTCTGGAGGGATGCTTCTGTCCCCGTTTAGCATTGTGACCGGTTGTTTGATGCGACCAAGACTCTGGATATTTGCCTCATTCGAGATAATGCAAACCTAGCTGCAGCACGGAGAGAGCCACAGGTTGTTGTACCACCCTTGGGTGATGACCTTGCTACGGATGTGGAGCAGATGCAGGCCGATGACACCAGTATTCCGGCCCCTACAGCAAATGCTCAGGCTCCACCGTCTTCGGCCACTAATCAGTCATAGAGCTCCTCCCGAGCCACTCCCTCTTCAGGGTCCACTCCAGTTCATCTAGCTTGAGTTCAAAAGCTTGAGACACAGATGTCCATACTGCTGCAGCATATGAGGCCGTGGATGCAGCGTTCCATTGAGGAGTCTGAGGCCAGGATGGAGCAGATGATGGATCGGAATATCCATGCCGTTCATAAGTGCCTGGATGCTTTCAGGTTGAGAGTCTATTGAGAGGCCTACCCCGACCATTGATGTGATCACCTTCTAGATAGAGTTGGTTAGCCTCTGTGCTGATTTTGATGCCCTCCTCACCCCTCCTGACACTTTACCAGAGGCTACCCCTACAATGGAGGATGATACCGTGGTGATGTCTTCCCTATTTGGCGATTCTATGCCACCACCTGACTCTTCCCGTGCTGCTGGAAAGTGCCACCGCTCCCATCGTACTTCTGATGCTGATGAGGATTGAAGATTGTAGAAGAAGGAGCGCCAACAGTAGGAGGTGGCCACGAGGGATTTGCTACTTGATGAGTAGAAGAGCTAGCAGCGGTCCTGTAAAGTGGGGGTTGGCCCATCTGGCCGTTTGAGAACTACTGAGGGTGCTACGTTAGTTGATGAAGGCGCTACTGATGGCGTCCATAGAGTTGATCCAGCGGTCTCCGGGAAACCGAACCCACCCGCTTCTTGAGAGGTCTTCGGTGCATATGCGCCATAGGTTTGCTTCACCCTATGCTTTACTCTTGATTTTTGTTCATTGAGGGCAATTTTACCTTATTTTGTTGGGGGTGGGTTAAATGGAGTGTCAATGATAGGGTGAAGTCTGAGTAACCCAACTTATAATCCTCCTTTGGGGTTTTCTTGCCTATGTTCTTTTCCCTCAAAGGACTGTATACTTTTATGTTGAACCGGGATGTATAGGAATGTATGTGTTGGAGTAAGTAGAAGAATGAAATCATGATGGCATAAAGAGCATGAAATTGGTACTCGTCCAAACGTTTTGAAATGTGCTAGATCTATAGGCTTGATGATTTGAATGTGTTGGATCTCAATATGACATGATAAGGAACCGGTTTGACCTCATGACTTAAGCTAAAACTTGAACTAGGTAATCTAATAATCTGATAATGAAACAATGTGCCAAGTGTGTGTGAGAAAAGTTTGAATGTTCATATAGTATGTGCCAATCTAGAACTTGCCCCGTCGGTCATGCTAAGATAATCTAGGCTAGAAGCTGGGAAATGATCATAGGCCCTTGTTCAAATAAGTCCACTCAAGCCTAAAATGATCCAGCCAAATGAAATAAATGTTCCCTTTGATCCAAATGTTTGAGCCTAATGTAGACCACTTCTTTCAATACACCTAACTCACCTTCCCTAAAATAATTGTCTTGGCCTTGGTCCCTCCTTGGACATGTGCACCTTGACTTAGGCCAAAAGCCTAAGTTGAGGGTGGCTAATTCAAAAAGTTACCTTGATCTTGGCCCCGGTCCGACATCGGATATTGTGCACCTCAACTCATACAAAATACATAAGTTGAGGGTGGCTATGAAAAAAGAAACCGAAAGAAAAAGGGTATGAAAAGAGTTTTGTGTTGAAGAGAGAAAAAGAAAATAAAATATAGAAAAAAATGTGACTTTATTCAAAAGAAGCAAAAAGATGAATGGCAAAGGTGCTGAAAGAAACAAAGAAAAATGAAGTAAAAGAAAAAGAAAAGTGAAAAATATGAGCTATAAAGTCAAAAGTCTCATCTGTGTTGAAGAGAGTCAAGGGAAAGAAAAGAAAATGAAAAGATGTCAAGGGTTGGTTGAGGAAAGAGGTAAAAAGCCAATGTAATGTCAAAGAGGGCAGAATAGTCACTAAAAAGTACCCAAATGTACCATACCTGACCCTGAGTCTACGTTACAAGCTAAGAAAGTCCTATAGTGATCCTTGTGACTAGTTTGGAGAGTCTATGCTGTGAAAATAAGGGTAAGCCTATGGTATTGAACACTAACTGTACTTGAAGTCACTTCTGAGCGTGAGTGTTGAATGAATCCTTAAATTTGAACTATATATCTATTGTGTGAAAAAGCGATTTCATTTGAGGTGAGGGCACTAGTTACATTGTTGGAGAATTGGTACCTTGGTGATTGGGAAAAGTGTATGTCGTGGTGTCTATTGGTCGATCTATGTCATGTTTTGATCCGCATGAGTTAGCTTGTTGAGTCTAGATGAAAAAAATTGCACTAATGTGATGGAATTGATTGACAAAGCCATGTGATTTCTTGAGTTTGTATATCTGCTTCTACATAAGTGTCGTTTAGAGTTTTAGTGTGTCGCTTGAGGACAAACAACAAGTTTAAGTTGAGGGTGTTGATATACCGTGAGTTTACGGTATTTTTGATGCATTTCACTTAGAGTTTGTGTGTGTCTAGGGATATTTGGTGTTAGAATTAATGTTGTGTATAATGTTTGTAGGAAATAGGCTTGGATGCGGTTGATGAAGATGTGAGTTGAAAAGTGCAGAAGTGGCCACCAATGGAACCACCCACGGACCGTAGGTCCAACGACGGGCCGTGGGTGGTCAGTCGTAGGTCCTAGTTTGGGGAGATGAGTTTCAGTACTCAGTCCATGGAGTGCCAGGACGGACCATAGACCACTCCACAGACCGTAGGTGAGGCATCGTAGGTGGAACATCAGAGAAATCTGACCAAGGGTGGAACCACAGAGGACCACGGAGCAGACGACAGACCGTAGGTCGACCCACAGTCCGTCTTGCACATCCGTCGATGATGATCTGGGAGTTGAAGGTTTTAGTACCTGATGAAATTTTTCCAAGTGTTGAGCCACAGAAGGGACCCATGGACCGTAGGTCGACCCACAATGCATGGGTCGAAGCGTCGATTGAAACCGCGTCCTGGCAGCTTATTTCCTTTTTTGTTTCCTATTTTTTTAGGACTTGTTTTCTATAAATAGGAATTCTAATCCTCGTTTTTGAGGGCTAGACATTATTGTAAGGTTTTAGTTTTGTTCTTTGGGAATTAATTTGCAAACTCTTAGCAATTAACTTCCCGGTTTTCATTTTACTCGATTTTCTCTTTGAAATTCAATTGAGGATTCCGGGTTTCATCAATTCTTCTTGTAAGTTCATGAATTCTTTTTACCCAATTATGAATTTTGTTCTTTCAAGCATGAGTAGATAAATCCACAACTAGGGTATTGGGAACCATGAGCTATTAACAACGTGTGAATAATAATTAAGTAATTTTTGAATAGTGTTTATGCATGTATTGTTAATTTTTTCATTTAGAAGTCTTTTTAACGGTGACCAACGTTAGAACTCGCCTCGTTTCTACTTTCCGGACTAAGGAGGTAGTTAATGAGAAAAGAATTAACAACAGAGATTTAGTGGATGCTATGTAATAGTCTAATATCAATTGGAGTGAGGGTGAAAACTAAGCAATACATTGATGTGATGACTAATCTGAGGTAAAAGGTAAGGTTTAGTAAAGCATACACCCGTGCGTGGTGAAATTCCCTACTTGGAGGACCAATCACTTAGGGATACCTAACTTACCTAACTTACCAACTTTGCATGTAAAACACTAGGAAATGATTACTATTATTAGGATTAGACCGTTAAGAGCTTATGGGGAAAACATATGCCGTAGTTTCTTTCTCATATTGATACAACAAAGTTGAATCTTATCTTCTTGTTACTTAAGCATATTAATTTGTTAACTGATTACAAAATCCCCCCTGTTTACTTTCCTCGGAAATAAGTTGACTAAACGAATATAATAGTGAGTTAAAGTTAAGTCTAAACCATATTCCTCGTCGGATCGACCCTAACCTACAAGTTGGGTTCTTTACTTGATAACGATCGCTTATACTTCTTTAGGGAAGTGTAATTTGAGCGTATCAACAACTCAGGCGAAAAGCCTACATTGAGGGTGATTACAACCCGAGCAGAAAGGATAAGTAGAAAAAGAAGGTTCACTCAGTCAGTTTGAAAGCACAAAGTTTAAAAGAACTCGCTTGAACAGGAGAAATGTGCAATATAAAAAAAAATGAAAAATGGAAAAGAAAAAGAAAGAGAAATTACTGGCTGCTGGGATGTACTGAAATGAAAAAGGAGGGAATCTCTCAGAAAAAAGTTATGTACGAACGAAACTTTGGAGAACCAAGGTACTAGTCACTCACAAAACCAAAAATCCATTCCCTAGCATGAGCCTATGTTACGAGCCGATAAAGTCCTACAGTGATCCTATTCCGGTTGTTTGAAGGATAGAGCGTAGAAAGCAAGGGCAAGCTTATAGTCTTTTGTTTTTAGTGTTAGAAATTCTTTGAGAGCGTGAGCGTAGAACCTAGTCCCAATTATCATGTATGAGGGACTTCTTTGGTGTGAGGACACTGTGATTACATTTGACAGTTAAATTGTGTTGGCTGATAGTATACAGGCATAAGCATGTTCGACTGTGAGTAATGGGATGTCACACATTAATCCTTGAATGTTAGATAGATGGTTTTGGATACAAGTTGTGGTTGAGATGGCTGCTGCATGCTAGTATTGTAGTTTGTGGGTTTAAGCATCAAGTGTTTTTTTTCTCATCACTTGAGGACAAGTAATCGTTCTAAGTTGAGGGTGTTGATGTGCCGTGAAATATTGGTACATTTTATGCTCAAAACTAAGGATTAATACTAGAAATCAGGTGTATTTATGTGGATATGATGTGTTTGGTAATGCTTGTGCAGGTAAAACATTTGGTCGTAAAAGATAGAAAAAGGAAGCTGATGACGACCAAATGCCAAGTGAAGACCACAGAGCCTTCCACATACCGTGGCCCTCATGACGGATCGTGTAAGAGCCAGTGGTTGCTATATAGTATGCAGGCCTCGAGAAGGTGAACTTTGGCAATGCTAAGTAAGGACTAGAGAAGGCCTGACTGACCGTGAGAACCATGACGGACCGTGGAGCTGCTCGTGGAGATGAACCAGTGGGAAGCCCTCGAAGAGCCACATGATGGTTTGTCCAAGTAAAGACCACGGGCACCAAGACGGGCCGTGGTCATCATAACGGGTCGTCATGCAGTCTGTGGTGGAATTCCAGTGAACATGCCTTGAAGAGTCACACTAAAGGTTTGCCAAGTAAAGACCACGGACACCAAGATGGGCCATGGTCAGCATGACGGACCATCAAGTCGTCCATGAAGTTGCCCGACATTTCAGTCCTACTTCAAGTAGAACTCTTTTTAGACTGATTATTTGAATTAATTAGGTGGTATTTTATTTTTATCTCGTCATATCTGGAACGAGCGACTAGTTTCTAAATATTTCTTGACTTTGTTTTGATCGATGAACGTTCGAATTGAGAATTAAAGTTGGTATTGGTTTTTGAATATCGATTGTTCTTTGAATCTACAAATCATTGTAAGTAATATCTTTTAATGCAGACATTACTTATCTTCGTTTATGCAGTAGAAAGCATGCGCGGCTAAACACCACAACTAGGGTTGTGGGAACGATGACTGTAAATCTAAGTGTGGGTTCGTAAAACGATTGAGATGTGATTCATATTTGCAACATATAGTTAAGATTTCGTTATTCGTTTGTTCTAATGAGTGCACGCGTTAGGAACATCCTGTATCTATCAATTATTCGAGAGAAAATTGATAGTTGGGAAAAAGTTGAATTAATCTGATGAAATGGAGTTAGAGTTCGAGTTCGAGTGAAGAGAACTTTAACGTCATTATATAAGTGGGTAAAAATCCATTAACACTCTAAGACCGAGAGGATTTGAGTGGAAGTTATCTAACTAGACTGAGAAGTGTTAGATACATTTAACTCGCCGTTAACTTTCAAAGAATGAATTACTTGAAACTCGTCCAAGAATCAACACTAGATTGTAACGTCTTGGGAAACACGACCCTGGTTTCATTCGTTTAATAATACAACCTTAGCATCAATACTTTGTTAATTGTTAATCTGGAGTTTGTTTAACAACATTGGTTACTTGAACTTTTCAACTAAATCCAGTTTACATTCCGCAATTACTCTCTTTAGGAAATAAGAACAACATTTGGATAAACGTGACAGTGAAATCATTTCTGTGAAGAAATTTTCTGTGGGATCGACCTCAACTCACGTTGAGTTCTATAAATTGACTTCGACCGTTTATACTTCTTAATTGAAGTGTAAGTTTGGACGTATCAGCTACCTCAAAAGGTTGCTGCATGATACCTCCTTGAACAAGTTGATCAGCCACACCTTTGTTCACCGAATCTAGACTCTGGTAGAAGTGATGTAACAAGACGTGTTTGGAAGCCCGTGAGTCGGAAATTGGAGTAAACTTCTGAAACCTCAGCCATGTTTCATGGATTGGTTCACATTCAAAACGTTTAAAGTCTTGAATATTGTCTCTCAATGCCATCATCTTTGAAGGAGGGAAAAATCTTATGTAGAATACCTCGGTAAGCTTGTCCCAAGCCGTAATAGAATCCATCGGTAGATCAGCTAACCATTTGATCACTTCCCCCATCAACGAAAAAGGAAACAACCGGAGCCGGACTGATTCTTGTGAGATGTTTTTAAATGAGAATGGATCACAAACGTCCACAAAGTTCCAAATATGGTAATGGGGATCCTCATGAGCTAGCCCTCCGAATAATCCTTTCATTTGCAATAATTGCAACATCATGCTAGTCACGTGGAATACAACATTTCCCACAACCCGAGGTAAACGAATAGCACTGACACCATCCAATTGAACTTCCTCATTGACATCATTCAGATTGCGAATGTAATCTTGGTGTCCAAGTTGACTACCGTTACTTCCGTTCACGCTCATCTAGTTACCTATTCACAAAAAACCAGTAACAAATGCAAAAACAAAGTAAGTCAATTCAACTACAAACAAGATTAGATCACAACTATACTTCAATAAGAGAATTCTAAACACCACTCCCCGGCAGCGGCGCCATTATTGATAACGCTCAACTACACTTTATCCAATACTAAGTGTAGGCGATCGTAATCTAGTATACACCTAATAAAGATTTAAGGTCGATCCCACAGGGAGTGATACAATAGAGAATTCAGTTATGACGTGAGAGACATGTTCTAAATGATTATAGGAATAGAAATTATCGAAATCACTAGATTAAATCTATGGGGTTGACAACAAGTGTCAAATGGGGGAAAAGGTTAGTCAATTAAAAACTATAGAAACAGGGGAGTAATCAAGTAGAAAGGGATACTTGGGGATGTGATTGATTAATTGCCAATTTTGCTATACAGGTGATTATTAATTACCAAAATTCACTGAATCTTAGTGGGTAGTCTAGGCTCTAGATGTAATAGCCATATCTCGATGAACTATCATGAATCAAGTGAGTTCTCTCGAATCTCAACAATCATCATACTATAAACAACCCAAACCTCAATTAACTACTCTCTCGAGTTAGATAGGTAGGATCGAATTAAGATTCACTCTCTCGAGCTGAACCCACAACAACTCAATCACTACAATCATCAATTGATAACCTTAATTGTAAAACCTCTCTCTCGAGCAAGCATAAAATGCTAATCTAGAACTGCATTTGCAACTACAATTCATAAGTTAAAACTCAATTATCAATCAAACCCATTTCAAAACAGCAATTAAATCAGTAATTACTAACACCTATAAACTAATTAAGACAATTAATCACATAATCACACCGCCAAGACCGGGGGATGGGGATTTAGCCACACATCATAAAAAGTAGGAAATTATTACCAACTACGTTATCCATAAGTTGGGCAATGCAATCCACGTCTTTACAATGGTTCAAAATGCTTAAAATTGAAAACCCAACTTGAAATCTACTCGAAAACTCTTAAAAACTAAGAAGAACAATGTTTCAATCGAAAAATTGGAGTCTAATAATGGCAGGATTGAAAATCAGTCCCATTTTCCCCTTTTGAAAATCAATTTATACGCTTCCAAATTTTGGCCTTCGGGGTCGTTCGGCAGAGTTACTCGAGCATCGCCAACCAAGTCGGTGATGCGCCAAGTGCTCTTCACCATCACCATTTTGCCTTGACTCTTCATTATTCAGACCCTGTAACTTTAGGCGATCAAATTCTTTGTCGCCGATCCATTCGGCGGTTCGCCGACGGTCCAATTCCATCGCCATGTTGGCTTCTCCCAAGGGCTGGCACGCTGGAACATTTGGCGAGCTCAAGTACCACTTGGCGACTTGCCGAGTGGCTATGGTGATTATCAGCTTTCACTATCTTCAACCTTTTTCATCTTTTTCGCTCCTTTTTGCTCGGTAATGTCCTTGCCTTGCTCCTTTACCTTTTTGTCTTCAAAATAACATTTAAATATTAGTTTAGAGCACAAAATAGGCATCGAGGACACTAATTCTATGAATAACAAGCCCTAAATGAGTCAAAATCTCAGACTCATCAACGACCCTGAGAGGCCTGAAATAAGCCACTTAACATACATCATACAAGATAATAGGAAACCAAAAGAGTTTAAAAGACATTTTGAATCATAAAGAGTTTGATAAAAATAGCGAAAATCTAACATAAGTCTGAAAGCCATCTATTACATTAAAGGAGTGATTGGGACGTAACCCACACATCACATACAACTGATAACACTCAACTATACTTCATCTAATACTAAGTGTAGGCGATCGTAATCTAGTATGAACCCAACAAAGAGTTGGGGTCGATCCCACAGGGAGTGATACAGTAGAGAATTCAGTTATGAAGTGAGAGACATGTTCTAAACGATTGTAGGAATAGAAATTATCGTAATCACTAGATTGAATATATGGAGTTGAAAACAAGGGTAAAATGGGGAAAAGGTTTGTCAATTAACAACTATGGAAACATGGGAGTAATCAAGTAGAAAGGGATACTTGGAGATGTGATCGATTAATTGCCAATTTCGCTATACGAGTGATTACTAATTACCAAAATTCGCTGAATCTTAGTGGGTAGGATAGTCTCTAGATGTAATAGCCATCTCTCGATAAACTATCACGAATCAAGTGAGTTCTCTCGAACCTTAAAAAGCATCATACTATAAACTACCCAAAACCTCAATTTATCTACTCTCTCGAGCTAGATAGGTAGGATCGAATTAAGATTCACTCTCTCGAGCTGAACCCACAAAAATCCAATCACTACAATCATCAATTAATAACCTTAATTCTAAAACCTCTCTCTCGAGCAAGCATAGAATGCTAATCTAGAACTGCATTTTCATCTACAATTCATAACTTAAAACTCAATTATCAATCGAACCCACTTCAAAACAGCAATTAAATTAGTAATTACTAACACCCATAAACTAATTAAGGCAATTAATCACATATTCACACCCCCAAGAATGGAGATTTTAGCCACACATTATAAAAAGAAGGAATTTGTTACCAACTATGTTATCTATAAGCTGGGCAATGCAATCCACGTCTTTACAATGGTCCAAAATGCTTCAATTCGAAAACTCAACTTGAAATTTACTAGAAAACACTCAAAAATTAGAAGAACAATGTTTCAATAGAAAACTCTGAGTCTAACGATGGCAGGGTTGAAAATCTCTTTTTGAAAATTAATTTATATGTTTTCAGATTTTGGTCATCGGGGTCATTCGGTGGTATAAGTCGGGTATCGCCGACCAGGTTGGTAACGCGCCAAACACTTCTATCCATCGCCTTTTTATCTTGAGTCATCACCACTGTTGTTCTGTAATATTAGGCGATCCAGGTCGGGATCGATGACCGGTTTGGTGATGCGCCACTTGTCCTTTATGATCATCATTTTTGCTTGCATCTTCACTAATAGTTCTGTAACTTTTGGCGGGCTGAGTCTCCTTAACCGATTCAATCGACATGTCGCCGAAGGGTATGTTCCATCTCCCAGTTGCTCTTATTCAAGGGTTGGCACGCTGTAACTTTAGGCGAGCAAAGAGGCCACTCAGCGGATCGCCGAGTAGCTTTGGCGATCCACAACTTTGTTTTTCTTCTCTCTTTTGCCCGTTAATGTCCTTGCCTTACTCTTTTGCCTTCATATCTGCAAATTAACATTAAAACATCAGTTTGGAACACAAAATAGGCATCGAGGACATTAATCTTATGAAAAAACAATCCTTAAATGAGTCGAAATCTCACACTCATCAACACCCAACTTAAACTTTTGCCTGTCCTCAAGTAAAACACAAGATCGATCAGTTCAATAAGGATGTCTACAAATAGTGCTACTCAAGACTCAACACGAATGCACACACCAGGTTCAAACTACTTATGAAATGTTCAATTGTGCACTCTAAGATTCAAACTATGACTAACCATTATCAAATAGAACTCAAGCTCACAATGCTTGCTTCAAATGCAAGTTCAAGCTCAACAAAAGCATTCAAATGCCCTCACACCAAGGATGATTCCATGCTCACACAAAACTCATCAACAATTAAAAATATCGGAATAAAAAACAACTCTCACACTCACAAAGGTAAACACGTGCATAACTCTATCCATAGGCTTGCCCTTATTTTCCAACCAATATTATTTTCAGCTCACTCAAGATCACAAAGGTCTTTCAAGGCTTGTAACGGGGCAGAGGGTAAATGTATGGTCATTTTGGTTCAGTGACTTCTACCTTCATGAAGCATGGCCTGTATTTCACTTCTTCTCCTTCTTTTTCACACTATATGATGTTCACAATCGACCCTATGTTCATTTAAGCAAGACTCATTGGATACCCCATTTCTTCAGCTCATTTCGCAAGCTTTATTTCACAAACTCATTTATTTTTCAATATTTTTCTAATTTCACATTTTGCTGTTCTTTTTTTTACATGGAGGAGTTCTATATTTTTCAAAACAAGATCCTTCAAGGGGGAATTTTCTTACACTTTTTGATTTTCCTCCTTTTTTACCACACCCCTAACTTAGGATTTTGGCCTAATTTGGCTATTCAACCAAACCAATACTTCATGAAGGTTATAGGTGATGGGACAAAGGGTCAAAGTTGTTCAAGTTTCTTCCAAATAAAAGGATAGGCTCAAATGATGCCAAGCTAGGTTCACACTCTCACAAGGTGGTCACAAAGAGGTATAAGATCAATTTTGGTTCACTCTTTACGAATTGTGCCTAAGATCATCTCAATCGCTTGCTTACATCAATCAATTGGTCTAACGGGGCAAGTTCTAGGTTTTACCAGGCACATGTTTCAAGAAACCCTCACCGCATATGGAATTCAACACAATCATCAAACAAGACTCTACAATTTTCAGCTGGCGTGCAACGATCATCACAAGAGATCAACTCAACAATCGGCTAGTCACAACGAAATGCTAGGAGTTCAGATATGACCTATGTAACTCAATTTGCCTCATCGGAGCCGTACACTCATATCGTTCAATCGAGAGCACTATTCAAGTCATCGGTATTAATTACAACCGACACTCGAAGTTGTAACAGAACAACAACATTCAAACACATTGGTATCAAACCCCCATCCCACCAATTATATATAACATTGTCCTCAATTAAAAATGAAAAATAAAGACATAATGATAAAGGAAAAAGCACTGAATGAAATGAACGGGGTTATGAGAATTTTTCACTAGGTGGCCAATCGACGAAGCTTGGTAGAGGTCGCCGAATCACATGGCGAACCGCCAAACTGAATGTAGCTCGCTAAGAATTCCAGAACACTGGCCCTATAGATGTGACCAAAGGGAGAAAGAAGTCAGGCTCACCGAACCCCATTGGCAGACCGCCGAACAGACTGACAGCTTCACCGAATTTTCCAGAACACTGGCCATGCAGATGTGACCAAAGGGCGAAAGAAGTCGAGCTTGCCAAATACCATTGGTGTACCACCGAACAGACTGACAGCTTTGCTGAATTTTCCAAAATGATTGTCCTCCAAGCATGTGCAAAAAGCGAGCCAGATCGCGATTGCCGACCCACTCGGTGGACCCCCAAAATGAGCTTACCCTCGGACAATCAGCTGTCACTGCACATTCAGTACACATTATTCGAAAACAATTAAAGCTTGGGTTGCCTCCCAAGAAGCGCCTTATTTAACGTCATGGCACGACGTGGAAATGCATTCAATCATCTTCCAAATACACCACTTCAATTACTGAGATTTCATGACATTCTCCAAAATAGAGCTTCAGAAGCTGCCTATTTACTTTGAATGTTGGTCCTTCTTTACCTTCAACTTCAATTGCCCCATTGGTGAACACTCGAGTTACTTTGAATAGGCAGACCACTTCGATTTGAGTTTACCCAGGAAAAGTCTCAAACAAGAATTGTAAAGCAAAATAAATGACCAACTCGGAACTCTCGCTGAAGAATTTTAGCATCATGCCACTTCTTCATTTTTTCCTTATAAAGGGCTGAACTTTCATACTCCCTCAACTGAAATTCCTCCAACTCATGAAGTTGATTTACTCTCCCTTTTGAAGAATTTCCCCAATTCAGATTTAGTGCAATCAATACCCATAGCACCTTATGTTAAAGCTTAATTAGCAGGTGACAAGAATTCCCAAATACCAACTGATATGGTGACATGCCAATTGGTGTTTTGAAGGCGGTGCGGTACGCCCAAAGAGCATCATCCAGCTTTCGAGACCAATCTGTCTGTTGTGCATTCACTGTTTTTGCTAGAATACTCTTAATCTCTCGATTTGAAACCTCAACTTGGCCACTTGTTTGTGGATGATAGGGCGTTGCGACCTTATGTTGACTCCGTATTCTCTCAACAACAAGACAAACAACAGGTTGCAAAAATGAAACCCCCCATCACTGATAATAGCACGCGGGGTGCCAAATCTTGTGAAGATGTAGCGCTTTAAGAACTGTACAACATTCTTTCCGTCAGTGTTTGGTAAGGCTACAGCTTCCACCCATTTAGAAATATAATCAACTTCCATAAAAATGTACTTGTTTCCAAAAGAACTCACAAACAGACCCATGAAATCTATCCCCCAAACATCGAACAATTCAACCTCTAGGATGGGATTGAGAGGTAGCTCATGCTTTCTTGATACCCCTCCTTCCATTTGGCACTTTGTGCATTTCTTAACAAAGCCATGTGTATCTTCGTATAGTGATGGCCAATAGTAGCCACTTTGAAGCACTTTGGCGGCTGTCAGCACCCCGCTGTGGTGTCCACCAACAGGTGAAGCATGGCAAGCATTGAGAATATCATTGACTTCCTCTTCGAGAAAGCATCTTCGGATTATATGGTCTACAAATTCTCTGAACATATATTGTTCATTCCTGAAATACCTCTTCACATCGAACAAGAACAGTTTTCATTGGTAGAAGTTCAGACTTTCGGGTATTATTCCACACACCACATAGTTAGCAAAGTCAGCATACTAAGGTGGGTTGCCTTGGGTTATCCTCATCACCGTTTCATCAGGAAATTCGGCCAGAATGTCTCTTTCATTGGGATCAACTAAATTGGTTTCTAAGCGAGAAAAGTGATTTGCTCCTTGGTTTTCACATCCCTTCCGATCTTTTACTTTAAAATCACATTCTTGCAACAATAGTACCTACCAAATCAACCTTGGTTTCTCATCCTTCTTAGCCATCAAATACCTAATGGCAGTATGATCCGTGTGCACCACCACTTTGGTTCCCAAAAGGTACGCTCTGATTTTTTCAAACGCGTACACCACTACTAACAATTCTTGCTTCATGACGGTTTAATTCTTTTGCGCCACATTCAATGTCTTAATTGCATAATAGATTGGGTGAAATAATCTCCCTTTTCGTTGACCAAGCACAACTCCCAAAGAAATACCACTAGCATCACACATGAGTTCAAATGGAATACTCCAATCGGGGGCAATAATTATCGGGGCTGGTACTAGTTTTTCTTTCAAGCACAAAAATGCTTCTAAGCAAGCGTTATCAAAGTTGAAGGTAGATTCCTTCTCTAGCAATTTGCAAAGTGGGTGTGGCACTTTGGAAAAGTCTTTTACAAACCGCCTATAGAAACCCGTATGGCCTAGAAAACTCCGGACACCTCTTACCGAGATAGGAGGGGGAAGTTTGGTAATGACTTCGACTATAGCTTGATCCACTTGCATTCCTTCTTCTGAAATTTTATGCCCCAACACAATGCCCTCCTTTACATTGAAGTGACATTTCTCCCAATTTAGAACTAAATTGGTCTCTACACACCTTTGTAGCACTTGCCCAAGGTGTTCAAGACATGCTTCAAATGAATCACCAACGACTGAGAAATCATCCATCAATATCTCCATTGAGTCTTCCACAATGTCTACGAAAATAGAGAGCATACATCGTTGAAATGTTGCCGGAGCATTACACAACCCAAAAGGCATCCTCTTGAAGGCAAAGGTCCCGTAGGGACATGTAAAAGTGGGTTTTTCTTGATCTTCCGGTGCAATGTAAATCTGGTTGTACCCGGAATAACCATCCAAAAAGTAGTACCATCCACACCCTGCAAGCTTATCAAGCATTTGGTCCATAAATGGCATCAGGAAATGATATTTCTCGGTCCATGCATTTAATTTCCGGTAGTCCATGCATACTCGCCACCCCGTGACCGGCCTCATAAGTACAAGTTCACCTTTTTCATTTGGAACCACCGTAATGCCTCCTTTCTTTGGTACACATTGCACGGGACTTACCCATTTGCTATCCGCAATCGAGTACACTACACCTGTGTCTAACCCCTTGATTATTTCTTTCTTCACCACTTCTTGCATAGGCGAATTTAGTCTTCTTTGATGCACAACACTTGGTTTGCATTCAATATCAAATTGGATTTTATGAGTGCATATCCCAGGGGGAATCCCCACAGTATCAGCAATTGTCCATCCGATGGCTTTAATGTATCATTTCAATACTTCAACCAATAATTTCACTTGCCACTCAAGCAAGTCCGCAACAATGATGACAAGCAAGGTGTCGTTCGATCCCAAGAATACATATCGAAGATGGGATGGGAGTGCTTTTAACTCAAGCTTTGGAGGTTCTTCGGTGGATGGTTTAGCCGGAGGACTCTCTCAATTTCACAGATCAATATCAAGCTTCACTGAATTTTTTGAATAAGCACCTAGTCCCGATAGAGCAGCCACAACTTCATCATACCCTTGCACTTCATCCTCGTCATAGTTTGAAAGAACAACAAAAAGGGGTTCACTCATGCACATCATTTCACTCACTCTAGCCACTGCCTAATCAATCACATCAATTGTTGAAACCACATGAATGTCACTAGGTTGCTTAATTGATTTGCATACATTGAGGTAACCTTCTCATCATTTACCAGGAACTTTAACTCACCACTTTCAAAATCCACTAGAGCTCTTCCGATTGCCGAAAATGGTCTACCCAAAATAATAGGTACCTCTGCATCAATCTCACAATCCAAAATAACAAAGTCGGCCGGAAAGATAAATGTATCCACCTTCACCAATATATCATAAAGTATTCCAATGGGGTGTTTGATGGACCGATCACCCATAAGAAGCCGCATTGTTGTGGATTTCGGTTCACCCAACCCGAGTTGCTTGAAGATGGCATATGCCATCAAGTTTATACTCGACCCCAAGTCACATAACACTTTGGAAAACTGAAGCATACCAATGGTACATGAATGCCCCCATATCTTCTTTCTTTTGATCACATCGCTGGTCATAACGACACTACAATTATGAGAAACTTTAATTGTTTCGAAATCCATACTTCTTTTCTTAGTGACTAGCTCCTTCTTGAATTTTGTGTATTCCGGCATCTCCAATAATGCTTCTACTAGCGAAAGATTTATAGAGAGTGTCTTGAACACGAATAGGAATTTCTTGAACTTTTCATCTTCATTCCGCTTTTGAGCCTTTGAGGAAAAAGGGGATTGATTTTGGGTAACGGGTTCACTAACTTTGGAGAAGATGCAACCCCTTCTTTAGATCTTTGAAACTCTTCGGTGGTGTTTTGCTTTTGACGTTCTTCCCCCTCTTTGGGCGTATTACTATCCGGTGCTTGGGTGGATCTCTCTACATCAATGATGCCTTTCTCTTCTTCATTAGTGGTTGCCCGATCATTTACTTTCAGATTACCCCCTGCTACTTTCCCACTTCGTGTTACAACCACCAAACTTTTGTCATGATCAACCTTTTAATTTGCCACATGCTCATTTGCATTCTTTCCTAATAGCTTGGGTTCTAATTGGGCTGAAAGTTGGCTCATTTGACATTCCAGTTGTCTGATGGAATCTGCGTGAGAATTAACTTTATTGTTCAATGATGAGAAATCATCATTCATTTTCTTAAGCATGTCGTCAGATCCTTCAACCTTATCTAGAATGCGCGATAACAATTTATCCACTCGAAGGCTTCCTGAACTACCTTTAGATTTTGGGCTGTCACATGTTTGCATGTGATACACCTCATGATTGTCTTCTCTCCTCCAAAAGTCATTTTGGTCAGCCCAATCTCTATTGTACCCTCTCCGTTCATCTTCACTAAATGTGTTCCAACATTGATTCTGACCTGACTTTAAATAGCTCAGGCAAGAACCCTCCTCGAGTCTAGACACTCTTTTTACCTCTTTTTTTTCATCAACCCTCTCAAACACTTGTTTTCTCAACATCTCCATTTGGGACATCATCTTGCTAATATTTTTATCCCGCTCTTTCTCCTTGTCAAGTTGTTCCTTTGTCATCCTGAAATTCAATGTAGACACTTGGTCCTATTGAGTGTACCAAGCCCGGTTAATCTTCGTCATTTCGTCAAGAAGAGAAGATGCTACTTCAAATGGTTGTAACATTATCCCTCCTCGGACAAGCTGGTCAGCTACTCCTTTGTTAACTAAGTCTAAACTCCGGTAAAAGTATTGTAGTATCACATTACCCGGAAGCCCATGAGTTGGACACTGTAGCAGCAACTTTTGAAATCTCAGCCATGTTTCATGAATCGGTTGCCCGTCTACTCGCTTGAAGTTCTGAATATTGTCCAGCAACTTTACCATCTTCGAGGGTGGGAAGAATCTTCTGTAGAATGTCTCAGTAAGTTCTTCCCAAGACGTAATGGAGTCCCTCGGTAGATTCGCTAACTGCTTGGTTGCTTCCCCCATCAGAGAAAAAGGAAACAACCAGAGTCGGACTAATTCTTGTGAGATATTCTTGAGCGAGAATGGACCACATACGTCCACAAAGTTCCGAATATGGTCATGGGGATCCTCATGATCTAGCCCTCCGAATACACCTTTCATTTGCAATAGTTGTTGCATCGTGCTAGTCACATGGAATGTGACCTATCCCACGACCGGAGGTAAGCGAATAACACCTACGTTACCCAATTGAGCCTCATTGACATTATTCAGATTTTCTAATGTCATCTTGGTGTCCAAGCTGGCTACCGTTACTTCCGTTCACACTCATCTCGTCACATTTTCACACACAGCCAACAACAAACACAAAAACAAAGTAAGTCGATTCAACTACAAACAAGATTAGATCAGAACTATACTCCAATAAGAGAATTCTAAATACCACTCCCTGGCGGCGGTGCCATTTTTTATAACGCTCAACTACACTTCATCCAATACTAAGTGTAGGCGATCATAATCTAGTATGAACCCAACAAAGAGTTGGGGTTGATCCCACATGGAGTGATACGGTAGAAAATTCAGTTATAAAGTGAGAGACATGTTTTAAACTATTGTAGGAATAGAAATTATCGAAATCACTAGATTAAATCTATGGGGTTGACAACAAGTGTCAAATGGGGGAAAAGGTTTGTTAATTAACAACTATGGAAACAGGGGAGTAATCAAGTAGAAATGGATACTTAGGGATGTGATCGATTAATTACCAATTTCTCTATACAGGTGATTACTTATTACAAAAATTTGCTGAATCTTAGTGGGTAGGCTAGGCTCTAGATGTATTAGCCATCTCTCGATCAACTATCACGAATCAAGTGAGTTCTCTCAAACCTCAACAAGCATCATACTATAAACAGCCCAAAACCTCAATTTATCTACTCTCAAGCTAGATAGGTAGGATCAAATTAAGATTCACTCTCTCGAGATGAACCCACAAAAACCCAATCACTACAATCATCAATTGATAACCTTAATTGTAAAACCTCTCTCTCGAGCAAGCATAGAATGCTAATCTAGAACTACATTTTCATCTACAACTCTTAAGCTAAAACTCAATTATCAATCGAACCCACTACAAAACAGCAATTAAATTAGTAATTACTAACACCCATGAACTAATTAAGGCAATTAATTACATAATCACACCCCTAAGAATAGAGGTTTTAGCCACACATTATAAAAAGTAGGAATTTGTTACCAACTATGTTATCCTTAAGCTGGGCAATGCAATCCACATTTTTTCAGTGGTCCAAAATGCTTCAATTCGAAAACCCAACTTGAAATTTACTAGAAAACTCTCAAAAACTAAGAAGAACAATGTTTCAATTGAAAACTTTAAGTATAACAATGGCAAGGTTGGAAATCTCTTTTTGAAAATCAATTTATATGTTTTCAGATTTTGGCCTTCGGGGTCATTCGGTGGTATAAGTCGGGTATCACCGATTAGGTCAGCGACGCGCCAAACGCTTATATCCATCACCTTTTTATCTTGAGTCATAACCATTTTTATGCTATAATATTAGGTGATCCAGGTTGTTATCGCCAACCAGTTCAGCGATACGCCACTTGTCCTTTCTGATCGCCATTTTTGTTCGAATCTTCACTAATAGTTCTGTAACATTCGTCGGGCTGAGTCTCCTTTGCCGATTCAATCGGAGTGTCACCGAAGGGTACGTTCCATCGCCTGGTTGCTCTTATTCAAGGGTTGTCACACTGTAACTTTAGGCGAGCAAAGAGGCCACTCGGTGGATTACCGAGTAGCTTCGGCGATCCTCAGCTTTGTTTTTCTTCTCTCTTTTGCCCGTTAATATCCCTGCCTTGCTCTTTTGCCTTCAAATCTGCAAATTAACATTTAAACATCAGTTTGGAACATAAAATAGGCATCGAGGACACTAATCCTATTAGAAACAAGCCTTATATGAGTCGAAATCTCAGACTCATCAACAACATCTGAAATGAAAAGACATGAAAGTAATAAAAGGAGTCTCGGTCCTTGGAACATGAGGATTCACCAATATTCAACATCTATAGATCACTATCCACAAGTATGGGAGGTAGGAGTGTCAGACCCTACTTTAGTGAAACAATGTAGGAAAAGTATGTTTTAGTACATGTAATGTACCATGTATGATAGAAATGTATAAGAGTTATAAAATCTTGCAAAAAGGACTTTATATGACATGCAATGGCCAAGCTAAATCATAAAATAACATGTTAGAAAATATAAGTCATAACCATGGTCAATGCAAGCTAAACATATATAAACACATTTGAGATACTTCTTAGAAAGTAACCTTAGTTTATTATTGTGGAAGATATACCTTTAACCGACATAGACCATGTGAGCTATAACATAGAATAAAGTGTCTATCCCACACCGAAAGGAGACGACATTCCTTGCCAAGGTAAGAACCATAAACATCTAGCTTAGGTGGATCCACTAGATAATGTATATCTAACACAATCATACTATGGTTGCACATAATTATGGGATAAGTTGATTGCTAGTAGAAACCCGACCTCAACTACGGGAGAGCTTCCATCTCGATATCCTCTCGGTGTTAAGTATAAATCCCATGGAATAGTCATAAATCTTAACTTATCTTATTATCCATGGACGGGCACATCAAGTAGCCAATCCAAGCTAGATTTTATTAGAATAGCTCCTTAATCTCGAATCATTTTAGGTGAGAAACCCTTTCAACCTTATGAATCCTTTATGTGATAAAATATTTTCACAACAACAACAACATTGATGCTTTACTCTCAAAGCATCCTTAAATGATTTTCATTAATTTCATAAAGAAACATGTGTATCTTTATAAATTCATCTTTCATAATTCAAAAGTTTCATCATATGATCAAAACCTAAAAATTATGGATCATGCATGGGTTCAAGTGAATTTAACTTAAAAACATGCAATTATCTCTATTCATGCATAAAAAGACATAAAACAGTCAATTAGATCATAATTGAAAAGAACCCTTAAGATTGAATAAAACTCTAACTTCAATTGGAGATTCTAACTTGTAAAATTAGAGAATTTAGGAACCCTATGGAGGAAAGGACTCCATAGGTGAATACTATCATACCATGATATCAAAAGCCCACAATGAATTTGGAGACTTGATGTTGAACCCTGCCTTCTTCTTCAAGCTTTAGAGAGAGAAATATTGGGGAAGAGCTTGATCAACTTTTGAAAATTTAGGAGAATGAGTATAATTGGTAATTTGGGGGGGGGGGTATAATAACGTATATGTAGGGCATAGGATAGAAGGTAAAATGACACAGTATTGGGTTAGAATAATTAGAAAAAGACCTAAAAGTCCCTTAAAAATTAACTACCGACTCGACCTGTGGTTCAGACCTACGATCCGTAGGTCCACTTACAGACCGCCCTGGTGAACCGTAAGTCAAGTACTGGGACCTTAAAAATCACCTAAATTTTGATGGAACCCTAGGTACGGTTTGTAGGTCTACTTACATACCATACCTACCACCTACAGTTTCCACCTACAGTCTGTAGGTGGGGACCGTAGACACAGACACCAACTAAGAAAGTTTTGCATTTTTCCTTCTTTTCAAATGTGAGGTCTTACAAAGATAATACAGAAGTCGTTGCTTCTGTGAACCCAAAGGTGGGTACGACGGAAACAAGGATAAGAGACTTCCATTGGATGAATCCTATGGAATTTCATGGGTCAAAAGTTGATGAGGATCCCAAAGAGTTTATTGATGAGGTCGATAAGATAGTGGAGGTTATGGGTGTGTCACTAGTGGAAAAGGCAGAGTTGTCCTCTTGTCAACTTAAAGATGTTGCTTAAGTTTGGTTCAAACAATGTAAGGAAGAGATGACTATTGATATGAGTCCTCTTGATTGGGATAAATCTAAAGGGTTTTTCTTGGTTGTTTCTTTCCCCTCTATATGAGGGAAGCATAGGTACTCTAGTTTTTAAACATTCATCAAGGAAATATGATTGTGAAAGAGTATGCTTAGAAGTTCACTCAGTTGGCTAAATATGCTCCAACAATAGTTGCCAACTTTAGGGAAAGGATGAGAAAATTTATGTTGGGTGAGTCCAAATTAGTGGTCAAAGAAAGTCGTACCGCCATGTTGATTAAGGAGATGGATATCTTTTAGTTGATGATACATGCCCAAAAAATTGTTGAGGAAAGGCTCAAGGAAAGGGAAAGAGAGTCAAAGAGGGCAAGGACTGGTGACAATGACTTTTATCATCCTAGTTCTGGTAGACATGAGCGTCCTCAATTCTGAAAAAAGTTTTTTGGCCAAGGTTCTTCTAATGCTCTGACCTCAAAGTTCAACAAATATTGGGTATCTAACCCTAAAACTCAAGTAGGTAGTGGTGGTTGATCTTTTATATCTACTTTCACTAGGTGTGGTGAGAAACATGATAGGAAATGCTTAGCCGGTATACATGATTTCTTTGGTTGTGGAAAGAGTGGTCACAAAGTGAAGGATTGTCTGTTGCAAGCTAACAAGGGTAAGGATGGTAGGCAAGCTCAACCAAGTGTTTCTGGTTCGAGCGCTGGAAAGCAAAACAAATTATATGCACTTCAGACTTGACAGGATCACGAGGATTTTCCATTTGTTTTAAGCAGTATGTTAAAAGTCTTTCACCTTGATGTTTATGCTTTACTTGATCCGGGTGATACAATATAATTTTTTACTCCTTATGTGACCATGAGATTTGATGTTGGTCCTGAAATCCTTTTTAATCCCTTTCATGTTTGTACTCCCTTTGGAGATTCTATTAATCCTAAGAGAGTTCATAGAAATTGCCATAATTTTGTTTCTCATAGAATTACTCATATTGATCTTGTAGAGCTTGATATGTTATAATTTGATGTCATTTTTGGTTTGGATTGGTTTCATGTATGTAACACTTCCATATACTGTCGGACTCGATTGGTCATATTCAAGGTTCCGAACGAACCTATACTTTCATGGTGATAACGCTAAAATCACCCTTCAAAACCAATTAAAAAGGTAAACAATCGTAGTCAGTAAAAATCAAACGAAGAATCGGGGTTGAATCCCACAGGGAGCGGGGTATTGTGTAGAATTCTTTATGAAGAGATTTGGACTTTAAATCTGCTCATTTGAAGTAGTAAGAACAATTAAGTGGATGGTACCACCAAATTAATGTAAAGCTTTGTTGTGAGTTATCGTAATTAAACTAAAATTCTACTGAAATCAGGAGTTAACTAGCAATCTAGGGGTGCGGGGATTGGAAATCAATGTCATACAAGAATAGTGTGCTACTCTATCGTGATGTGCATACATGAATAGGCTAAGTCATCTTCACTGACGCTAATCATCTTTCGATCTGAAAGCTTCTATGCGTAGAATCTCCTTTTGGTCTCTTCTAATGCCAATTCTTAACAACCCAATACCTTACTGTATTCCCTCTTTCAAGAATAGGACAAATGGATCCGACCCATATCCTCTCTTTAGAGAAATTTAAGGACATCAAACCTAAATTGCTAGTATTGAACAAATTACCCATTCCAATTAATCTCTTTCGAGCAGCAACCAGAGATCGGAAATAGGAATTAGGTTTGCAACCTTAACCCTTAAATTAACCCCATGATAATTAGACCAAATTCATATATGAACATCAACAAAACAGAGCATATTATAATACCCACTACATTAAATTGACACCGAACCCCATTATAGCACCCCTAGATCTTGGGGTTTTAGCCATCCATCATAAAAAGTATAGAGTATACCTTCCATGAAGAAGCCATGGGTAACTTTAAATCAAACAATTAAGAGTAAACCCACCTTAGATTTCACTTCAATTAATTGAATTAAAGATTCAAATAGTAAAACCCCAAGAAAGCTAGAAAAGGTGTTCTAAAAAGAAAAAATGTTCTTTCTCAATACTTTCTTCTCAATTCTGCTGTTCAATTGTCTAATCAAACTCTCCTAAAACTCCATCATTTGGGCCATTTATATTTTCCCAAAATTTGGCCCAGAAATTTACTTCATAACCAAATCGGGGAGACTAGTCGGGCCCGATTAATTCACTCGGTGAATCGCTCTTTATTTCCCCGCTCGAATTTGTGATGCTCTAGGCTTCAGGTGTTTGAACCTTAGTTGGCGAACTCGATTGAGTCAGCCTTTAAAGTTTGGTGCATCACCGAAAATCACCTTAGTTCGTCCTTTGAGAATTGAATTTTTTCCTTGCAGACTATCACTTTGGGCGATATTCTTCAGATCCACCTTTCTCAATCGGCGTATCGCCTTTTCTACTGGAGTTCACAAACCTTCTATGGTAAAGGAAAGTGCTATGCACTCTCATATTGGGAAAAGTATAGCTCAGTCGGCAATCAACAATGTTCATTTTCACTTCTTTTGCATTTTAGCCATTCTTTCAAGCTTTAGTCCATGCCTTGTCCAATTGCCTTCATAGCTGCAAATCATCAATTTTTGATTAGAAAAGGAAAATGTTAGGCACTGAGGACACCAATTATTGAGTTAATTTGACCTATATACCACTCATCAACACACCCAACTTAAACTTTTGATTGTCCTCAAGTAAATCAAGTACACAATAAGCTCAATAAGGGTCTCGACAACAATACTCAAAGAGAGTTAACATGAGAGCCCCATGGAAAGACTACTCTCAATAGTATGTTACCCTAAATCATGATCAAAAAGCTTCAATTGATGACTAGTTAGTCTCAACACAAGCTCAAGCTCACTTTAGCTCCTTGTCTAATTAAAGAACATGCTTAAACAAATGCATTCAATTGCCCTCACATCAAGAATGATTCCATGCTCTCACAAAGCAAATAAATCAAAAGTAATAGGAATCAATGCAACTCTCACTCTTTCAAAAGAGAAATACATGTATGCTTTGTCCCATAAGTTTTCCCATATTTTTCAATCATTACACAACCTAGTTCATGCAAGATCTCAAGGGTCTTTCAGAATGCAGTTGAGGGTTAAGACATGGTCAATTTTGACTTTACCTTTTCGAAGAATTGTTGCAATAATCATCACCTCTTCTCAAGTTCTTTTTTCTTCTTTTTCATTTGAGAACTCAAATCTAGACTTTTCACTCAAATTATTTGGAAATCCCCTTTATTTCATTCACTTCTATTTTTGATTTTCATTTTCCATGAAATTGATGACAACTACATACACATTTTTTTTTATATAAGGAGGGGTTCCTTTTTTTTATAACACTTTTAGATTTTGGTTATCATTTCTTCTTTCTTTTCCCTTCACTTGGCTCTTGTTCATCCTTCTTATATACACCCCTAACTTAGGATTCTGGCCTAAGTTGTCTATTCAAACATCAGAATGCTTCCAAAAGGATTTTAGGTGAAAAGGTAGGGACAATTTGGTTCAAGAGGCTTCTTTTTGGGTGTCAAAAAATAGGTTAGGCTGAATTTTTGCCAACATGGATTCACACCATCACAAGGTAGTCACAATAGGCTTTATATAAAACTTGGCTCCCTCATTGAAGTTTCACTCAAGATCATGTCCTACATTCACCAAGATTCACACAATTGGACTAACAAGGCCAATTATAGGACTCCACATGCATGTTTTGAAGTAAATCTCACCATACATGACACTTCCAAATGCACTTATCTAGAATATCCCAAAAAGATCAAAAGCGTACGTGTGATGTTCATTGCAAGGCTCACATCTAAATGCAGCTAGTTATCGAAAGATTAAAAAGGATCATTCAAATGTGTAACCACCTCAATTTCATTCTCGTAACACCAACACTACGTATCATGCTCATCATGAGTACTATTTAAGACAACAATATTGAACAAAATAGATTCTCAAATTATATCAATGAAAACCTTAAGCATTTCATGATTTTGAAACTCATGGGGGGGTTGCATTTATCAAGAGAGAATGAATAATGAAGTAAAGAGACACACTTTCCCAAAAGAGAATCACTCTAATTATACAAAACATTAACTACAAAAGTTCAAAATATGAGATAAACAAAATACAAGCAAAGGGGGAATATTGGCACAAAGGCCTTCACCCAACCAAAAATAAAAAAGTAGTGTCCTTAATGCTAAGTTAAAGGAATGTTAGGAGGCTGAGATATAGATTCTCCCTAACAGGCTACGCTTATGGAGCACTCTTATTTGGAGTCTCTGGTGGAGAAACCTCAAGTGGGGCATTGATGAGTCTGAGATTTTGACTCATTTAGGTCTTTGTTTTGATAGTTTATTATCCTCAAATGCCTAATTTATGCTCCGTACTGATGTTAAAATATTGATTTGCAGCAAAGAAGGCAAAAGAAGCAATGCAAGGACATTACCGGGCAAAAAGGAACTAAAAAGACGAAAAAGACTGAAGATAACAAAAGTTGAGAATTGCCTAAGCCACTCGGTGACTCGCCGAGTGGAACTTCAGCTCGCCTAAAGATCCAGACTGTCAGCCCTGGGGGAAGCCAATTTGGCGATGGATTTGGACATTCGGCGGACCGCCGACTGGATCGGCGACACATTCTGGATCGCCTAATGTCACAGAACCTTGAGGACTAAAAGCCAAGGAAGAACGGCGATGAGATGGAGTGATTGGCGCGTCACCGACCTGGTCAGCGAAGCTCGACTTACCTCGCCTAATGGTCCCTGCAGCTGAAATTTGGGAAACTATAAATTGAATTCGAAAAGAGTTCAAAGGATCCAACTTTTATTATTGAAGTGCAGTTTTAGTTTTCTTCCATTTTTGGGAGAGTTTTCTTAGTATTTTCCATTGGAGAACAACTTTGAAGAGTTTTTCAAGTAGATTCGAAGTGGGTCTTTGATTCATAGCATTTTGGATCATTTTAAAGACTTTGATAGCAATACCCAGATCATGGAGAATGTTTTTAATATAAGTTTCTATCTTTTTATGATGCTTGGCTAAAACCCCAATTCTTGGGGTGTGATTATGTGAATATTTGCTTAATTAGCTTATGGATATTGTTGTTTAATAATTTAAATGTTGTTTTAATATGTGTTTGATCGATAGCTGAGTAGTAATTTATGAACTGTAGTTGCAAATATAATTTTAGCTTAGTGTTTTGGCCTTGTTCGAGAGAGAGGTTCTAAAACCAAGGTTATCGATTGATGATTGTAGTGTGTGGGTTGTTATGGGTTCAGCTCGAGAGAGTGAATCTTAACTCA
>JAJONR010003529.1:0-91761 GCA_029582245.1 Solanum etuberosum | reverse complement strand
TAAAAAAAATAAATTAAAATAATAATTTTTTTTATAAAAAAACAAACTAATTTTTAACATTTTTTTTTGGGATAGGGGGCGGGGGCGGGGGTGGTGGTAAGGGATGGAGTGATAAAAAAAACTTTAAAAAGATTTTGTTTTTAAAGCTTTTAACAAGATCTCCACTATAATATGAGTACCCGTATTATTCATTGGGTAACTCGTTTTTACTGATTTAAAATGTGAGTCGAGTACTTTATCCATTTTTATTTAACTCGTTTTCGATCGACTCATATTCGACTCGATTTGCTCGTTTGCCACTCCTACCCAGGAATATGGTCATTCACCCATTAAAAATCACTTTGATAAATAAGATACAAGTATGCCTTCTCAAACAATATCCAGAAGCACATCAAAGCGGGAAATAGAAAAAAAGAAAGTGCATAGATTTCGATTGGATACCCTTCTTCACCCGCCCTAAGCAAGATTAGTTCACGCATCTTCTGCGGAGTACTAACGCAAACTTGTCCCCCGAATACAATATATTGTTTGGGAAAGGTCCAAATATACCTTCATACTATGCGAAATTAAGCATATAATTAAGCATATTTTCCCTCCGTTAATACTTCAATTCACTAATGCCCTTAGCGTCAAATACTTGGTCCAAAACATGTTGTGCAAGTCAGGCCATAAAATTCTCTCTTTAACCCCACACTCCTGCAGCCTTCGGAGATATAAAGTTAGTAATAGAGAAATGACTACAACAACAATATACCTAGTGTAATTCCACAAGTCGAGTCTGAAGGTAGAATGTATTAGAGTTGTCAAAATGGGCTTGACCCGTTAAGTCGGCCCAACCCAACCCTTGAATTAAGTGTGGTTGGGCCTAATTTTTCAGCCCATTTAGGAATGGGGCTTTTTATACCAGCCTCATTTGGCCCGCTAGCCTCGTGGGCTATGAATGTTAAAAATATTTATTATATATATTTTAATAGTATTTTATTTGTAAAGATTTTGTCAATAAATATTTAAAAAATATAAAATGAAGTCTAACTCCTTTGCGGATCTTTTACATTTTAGGGTCATTAGCCCACTAAAACCAAGTCTACTTTTGTTTTTATGCCTAAATCCCCTTTGTTGTCTTGTTTATGAAAAAAGTGATCATGTAATATTTTTTGCTCGGATGAATCTTACGATGTTGTATCTTGGCTATTATATATTTTTGTAAGTATTCACTTAAGTGTGTAATTCATAAATGAATTTTGTATGTATTGATGTCGTGTTCATTAGACATCAACGTTCGATACTCTTAGATGCTCTTTCTAAGACACCAATGTTGTTCATTTTTTGGTTGAAGGACCGACCCGTCCCAATCCGTGGCTCGCTTAGGGCTGTTATTTTATAGGCCCTTTAATTAAAAGGGTCAGCCCGTCGTAACCCATTTAACTCTCTAGCCCGTTAGAGCTGGGTTGGGTTGGATTGGGCCAGCCCATTTTGACAGCTCTAGGATGTATGCACATCTTACCCCTACCTTTGTGGGGTAGAAAACTCTCGACTTAAAAAAGAAATCAAAGCAGGGCTCCAAGAACAATAGAGCAGTGCTTGTATGCTATATATTGATAACAACTATCTGAAACTAGTGCAATAATGTGAAAGTAAAACATGAGGTTTTAACGTGATCTAAAGTGAGTACTCAAATGATAACTGGAAGAAATTAAAGGGCTCTTTAGTCGCAGTTAGCACCGATGAGGATGCAACAATTTACAAACAATGACAAGGCATTTTGTTCTAATACAAAGCACTTAGATACAAGATCCAATTTTAACAGAAGCACAAGTGTTTTCTTCCAAGTTCAAACATTCCTATTATTACAAAGTAAAAACTATATATTTTATCAAAAGAGAAGTCACCAAAGCAATGAACATGCATCTTTTGAATTGACAATTGCTCCAACTATATATAATTCGTTGCAAAATTTGAAGTAAAGTTTGGCTCTGATTTTGTGCACCTCAAGTCAATCAGCTGAGTCTTTTAGGTTGAACACCAGAAGTACGGGCCTCCTCAATACGTCTCGTAAGCAATGATATTCCGTAATGTGAGGCACTTGAAGCAGCGTAATATGAAGTCGTCGTAAGTTGAGTAAACCTTGGAAGTGCATATCCTGTAATGCAAAATCTGGTCATTTACACAACAGATATTGCTTTAATAAATAAGATTAAAGCATGGGAAAAGATCTTTGATTATTGTCATTAAAGTACTTTCCAGTTAATGTAAAATGAGTGGCTACTTTATTTTCCTTATTCCCTTGAATTATTCCTACAAAATATTATACAGAGCCTAATTTATTGATATACGAATTTCTAGTTTTGAAAAATAAAGTGAAGAAATACTTCTTTGGGACAAGTAGGGGGGAGAGGGTCGGCTGGGCCTGCTTTTTCAATCAATCTCCAGGCGCTCGGTGCCGAGCACATCTAAGAGAAAAAGAGAAAAATAGAAAAAGAAGTGCATGGATTTCAATTGGATACCCTTCTTCACCCACCCTAAGCAAGATCAGTTCAGCAGGCCAATTCACGCATCTGCTGCAGAGTACTAGCGTCATCCCTATGAGCTAACTTGTCCCCTGGATACAATCTATTATTCTGGAAAGGTCCAAATATACCCTCATACTATGTGAAATCGAGCATATTTTTCCTCCGTTTATACTTCAATTTACTTAATCCCTTAGCATCAAATACTTGGTCCAAATACTCCCTTATTCTGCTCAATTGCGCATAGTATTTGGACCAAGTATTTGACAGTAAGGGCATAAGTGAACTAAAGTACTAACGTAGGGCAAATCTGCTCAATTTTGCATAGTATGAGGGTATATTTGGACCTTCTCTGTATATTGTTTAAACTTGGTACCAATAATAAGTACGACAAAGCGATAACTAAAAAAACTAAGTCTAGTAAAGTCAGTTATGTCTACAATTCTCCAAATTTAGAAGTATTTGAATCTTCGGATCCTTGATTATGGCATGACACTACTGTTCACTGACCACGCCTCTTATTCAAGTGCTCAACATTTCTTATCGTGACAAGAAGATGCTCATATCTTGAAGAAGACAATTAACCTTAGCATAACAGAAAGCTTGCTCAACAATGATCTGAAACTAACAAGTTCGAATATATGGCATACATTCAACAAAATACGCGTACCAAAACATGTGCAATTTTCTTATAAGAAAAAAAACGGGTACCTAAACTGTAGAAGACAAAATTTGTGGACTACTCCACTTTTGACATTGAGCTGTAAGGAAGGAAAAGGTGCTTAAATTTATTATGTACATAGATTGCAGTTTTTGTGGCTACTTAGTTGACATGATTTGAGAATGAACTTGGCAACCACATGACCACGGAAGTTACAGGTGTGATGTAGCCTTTTCTTCTCTCCAAGAATTATCTCCAGGTGAGGCTCGTCTACTTTTCCATTAAGTGTCATAGCACTTCGTCAGTGCTGGTTTAGACATCAGTCATACTCATTACAACAACAATCCCAGTGTAGTCCCACAAAGTTGGGTCTGGGGAGGATAGAGTGTATGCAAACCTTACCTCTACCTCAAGGTAGAGAGGCTGTTTCCGATAGAGCTTACCTCCACTACAAAGTGGGGTTTGGACATCAGTCATTCAAAAATAAAATAAAATACACCCTGCTGAGCCCACATTATATTATTACCACAATTACCTTATTTGGTCGATTAAGTTACACCTTTAAAACACGACAGATCAACACTAGAGGGGTTATTCCTGATATATGTGATAGTTAACTTCTCACTTGATGGAACATGAAAATACAAGACCTTTAGAGAACTGGTGATCTCTCTCACCAAAAATATGTTATTTCCATCAAAAAAGTAACTGGAGTAAGGTTGAACAGGAGCGAAAGCAGTTTTTCGTCAAGTTTAAAGAACCAAAGTGATTCTACTCTACATATAGCAAGAAACAGATAAAGGTATGTCTTCTTGATTACAGCATTCTTTTCGCATCCATTATAAATTCTGATTCCTTACAGGATATAGTTGAAAGCAATGTTCATTAGAAGTAGATAAGCAAGGAGTGAAAATATCACCAACAATTATATACTTACGTAAAACGGAAGATTATACATTAGGTTTTCCTAAATTACTCAAAATACTGATGGGATAGAGTGATATC
Organism: Solanum etuberosum; assembly: GCA_029582245.1. NCBI lineage: Eukaryota > Viridiplantae > Streptophyta > Magnoliopsida > Solanales > Solanaceae > Solanum > Solanum etuberosum. The sequence continues at coordinate 87,588 of JAJONR010003529.1, read as the reverse complement.
CAATTATATTAAGATAGAAAAAGTAAACTAAAACAGAGATACCCAATATATATCCTAGCAAGTAATTATTGCATTAACCTTCGAATTACCAACTTGTAAGCATTAGTGCATAGGGAAGTATTGTTGCTGAGGGTTACTTATCAAAAAAAAAAGTTAATATGCTGAGTGTCATGGCAACTTTATCATCAATTCATAACATAACACATGCTAAATTGAAAATTGAAGATTAGAATGAAATTAGAACTTCACAGAATTACCTCCAAATGTCGCGCTAGCTGCAGAGAACATGAGTAGTGGAGGAAGCTGCAAGAACAAAACAAGGGGAAGGGTGAAGCTTTAGATAACACATCAATTGTATACTCAACTATACATAGATTTGAGTACAGCACAAAAATCAAGAATACAACGAATAAGAGGGAGAGTGGAAGAAAAGAGTTTAAGATCAGAAAAGTGGATTAAGTGCCTACCCCTATAACAAATGGAAGCCACTTTGGACCCTTCACGTGTCTCTGGACAAAAGGAATTCCTGAAAAGTACTAGCGTTAAAACTTCAGCTATGAATTCATTAGATAAAAGAGAGGGAAGTATTTAGTTTAAGATTTCAACCACGATTTACTATAAGGAGAGTAATACAATAAAGAAAACAAAGATAAGCACAGAAGAGATGATTAATTAATCATGCCTGTATTGAAACCATGAATTGCACTGAGCAGTCCACCAATTCCAGAGCCAGCCTACAAAAAGGTAAAGAATATTACTTTAACTAGTTGGTAAAAGCTCTTCATATTATGATTGCGCTATAACTCTGTTCACGATGGGTTTATTAGCCTTGTCCAACAGATTATAAAAATTATGATTAGTAAGACAAGAGTAAAATATTCGGCTTCAGGTAAAAGATAGTTTTTGAGATTTTCAGGTGGAAGACATTCAAAAACGGAACTCTTTCAGGGATTACAATAGAAACTTTCCTCTGCATTGAACTCAACTAAGCTCAATTCCAATTTACTATGAAACAAATCTTAGAAGTTTTGGACATATACAAAACATTCATATAATATTAAGAGCTCTTCGGCATCAACCACTTTCGGCATCAGCATGGTGTGATATTGTCAGCTTTGGGCCAAGCCTGCACGATTTCCCAAAAGGCCTCACGCCATTAAGACTATCCCCATACTTTTTTCCATGACCATGGTTTTGGGCTAGGTTACCAATCTCAAGAGGAGGATTCAACAGCTTATAAGTAGCTTACGTTTCTTTTTAGCTACCAGTATGGACTTTGTTTACGCACACGCAACAATTTCCCCCATTAACTAAGTTCCACATGATCCATTACCATTCATGGGATAATTCGGAGCTGGTCCCTACACCATCACTACGTCATCTCCCTACTCATCGCGCAGTCATTAGGTTAAACAGCTGAAAGATACACTTAACATGTGTGATATCGTCCGCTTTGGGACAAGCATGTACAGTTTCCCTAAAGGGCCTCATACTATTAAGGGGTCGTTTGGTTGAGAACAAGTTATCCTGGAATTAATTATCGTGATATAAGTTATTCCACCGTGTACATGGGATAACTTATCCCATCACTAAGGTCTAAATGGTGGATAAATAATCCCAAGACTTCCTAATACCTCCAACCAAACGCAGGATAAAATAGTCTGCATTTTATCCCTAAGATTATTGTACCTTATATCTCACACCACACGACTCCTAAGAGTAACCAACACTTATCATTAGCTTAGTTTTCTTTCTGGCTACCAATGTGGGACTTTTTTCTCACACACACGACATCATTTAATCCTAAAATTTGTCAACACTATTAAGAGTATCCTATCCAACAACTTATAAGTAGCTTACTTTTTATTTTCAACTACCAACGTGGGACTTCGATCACAAATACCAACACCATTCAATCTTAAAATTTGTGACTACTTAGATAAATTTTAATCATAACAACAGATTTGGCTAGTTCGATCTTGCAGTTCAAATACCATTCGAAACAGGTAATATAGCATACTAACCACAGCCGTGAAATCATGCAGAACAGGAGTAATCGCCCATTCTCCACTTTTCTGCAACCGAAATCAAACATAAACAGCTCAAATTACTAGCTAGGCATTTCATCAAGCATGTAATAGGCAAGATGTGTACAATTACAAAAACACAAAAAAAAAAAAAAACGAGTAGAATATGATACATACTGAATTGGAGTTCAAGAGAGAAAGACAACGAGGACATCTAGCAGAGCCGAGGCCAGGTTTGATTGTAGGAACATGATGGAGATTCCCTCTCTTCAGTTTTTCTTCGTATACCTCTCGTGTTCCCATGTCAATTGAGGGAGAAGCAAAAAAACAGAACCTTTAAGCTCATGTGTAGAGAACTACGATATAAGATGATTTGAGATTGGGCCTGTAATGGATGTTGGACTTGAGTTTTTGAGCGTTATGGCCCAAAAGTTGGAAAATAAAAAAGTATAATTTAAATAAATCTCATTACATTATTTGCCTACTCTTTTCTAAATTACAAAATCCCTTAAAATTTATGGACTTCTGGATATATAGGGGAGGGATGTATCCGAGAGGGAAGGGATGTATCAGAAAGGGGATAAGACATATGAATACATAGGGGAGGAATGTATATGAGAGAGGAGGGATGTATCCGAGAGGGGAGGGATGTATCAGAGAGTGGGATAGAAATATATTAGCAGCGAGAGCGGAATGATGTATCCGAGAGGGGGATTTTTGAAATTTTTTTAGATGGTAGAAAATTTTAGAGATTATGATAAAATAAGATGTATATATAGGTGATTTTTCCAATAAAATAAGAGGAAACAACACAAAATATAGTGGTATTAGTGTTAATTACGCGTTGAAACAACAATTTTTATAATTATATTTCTAGAAAAAAAATTATTTAGGATATATGTATATCTCAGATAGGTAGGTCAAATTAGTTGTAAGCATGAAATGCATTTGGATATATTGACTATCTCACTCTCCTCTCCTGCCTGCTTCTCTCTCTGCCTCTCGCTCGCCTCTCTCTTATGTATTTGTATTATAAAATCTATCTAAGTTTTACAAAATTATGTATCTCTGCATCGAGTACTCCATGTATCTGATGTCAATTTCATCAATGTATTTGGTATAAAAAATATTTAGTGTCTTTGGGTCGCAGCGATGCTGTTTTGATGATGATGTTGTTTGAATCCAACCAGAGATAGCACAACAGAGAGAGAAATTTGTTGGCTTTATGCGGCGGATCAGAGCTCTCTCGCAGAAAGAGAGGGAGAGAGAGAGATAAGAAAGTGGAGAGAGGGGGGGGGGGGGGAGAATGAGAGATTGAGTATACTATATTATTGTTGTTGTTGATGAGAAAGACATTGTACTCAACAACAACATCATCAGTTTTGATCAAGACGTCAAAAGTGTGCGTCTTCGTCGGAGCATAAACAGTAGACATATCCTCAACATTTAGAATATGACCATATTCCTACTTGAAACACTTAATTTTGAAATTCTGATAAAGGACCTGATTTTAAAATTATTTCGTCAATAGAGAACAAAGACTAGTATCACTAGTTGTGACATAAAAAAAATAAGAGCCTTTAGAGAACATAAATACAAGCAAAGATGAAAATATCAATTTCGCTAACAATAACCATTTTGTAAACACTAAATATGATTATATTCCTACCTAAAATTGAACAAGAACAAAGTCATGTTAATGCGTTAAAGTTTATGAGTTATCCCCCATATAGGTAAGATGAAACTTGAAATCATGACAATTCAATATTATTTTTTAAGTTATCCTGTTGATTTATCATGACTTGCACAACATAAAGGTGCTATATTTCAAACATTTTTATTAAACTTAATAAAAGGGTTATTTCTGCACAAATGTCTTACTCTAATTCCAGCTGATAAAGCCCAAATTGTCCTTCTCAGTCCATATTGCTAAAAGCCCATATTTATCGGCCCATTCCCAATCTAAAACCCTAGAAGCTCTACACATATATACAATGTGTTCTATATTTATCTTACGCTAGGGTTTCAGTTGCTCTCTCTCTTTTCACAAGCAATTACAGCGAGAGCAGAAGAAGAAAATGCCGGCCGGACATGGTTTGAGGTCTCGAACGAGAGATTCATTCTCTCGCGCCTTCAGGAAGAAGGGTACCATCCCACTTTCAACCTACTTGAGGATTTTCAAAATCGGAGATTATGTTGATATCAAGGTGAATGGTGCTATTCACAAGGGAATGCCTCACAAGTTCTACCATGGACGTACTGGTCGTGTTTGGAATGTTACCAAACGCGCCGTTGGTGTTGAAGTCAACAAGCAGGTCCTTCCTCTCTCCTTTCACTTCCACACACAATTAAACTTTATTTTTGAGCATTTTTTTGTATGATTATATCGTGAATAGGTGCTATTACTTTGTCTGTTTTGTTTTTGTTGATTGGATTTATTAGGTTTAGATAGGTGTAATTAGTTTAGGTGTAGAGATCTAGCATTTGCTCATTTTGCCTTGCCGTGAATGTCTGCTTATACTAGTAACTGATTGGATTTGTTGATTTGATTCATAAAATTATGATGTTATTGCTAGTTTCCGTAATAAGATATGGTATCTCCTGATTTTGCCTTTGCTCATTCATTGTGGTGAATATTTGTTCTAACTTTTTGCTTAGTATTGGCGGATTAGTTCCTTTTTGTGGATGTCTGCTTAAGATTTGTTGATTAGATTTATAGGTCGAGACATTTAATGCTTGTTTCTGTAGAGATATATATGGTATCTTCTCATTTTGCCTTTGCTCGTAGTTCCTTGTCTGTTTAGTATTTGCTGATTGATTTCGTAGGTTTAGATAGAGATATATGTTATCTTCTTTGCTCGATGTTCCTTGTCTGTTTAGTATTTGCTGATTGGATTTGTATGTTTAGATAGTAATAGATAGTTCAAGTAAAGAGTTCTGCGGTACTCTCATTTTGCTGTTGTTCATTCATGTTCTTAAAACTATATTTTTTAAGTAACTAGCTATGTCAATCCGTTTGCATGTATGTTTTTTTTGGTTTAATGCAATAGCTGCAGTGTTAGAGCTAGAATTTTTTTACACGGGGATTCAAAGAAAATACTGGAGTGTGACACGTAGGTGCTAACCTATGGCTTGAAGCAATGCTTGAATCCCCTTTGTCATGACACTAGAATCTTTCCTTATGTCGAGAAGATTCAGTAGTCAGTATGTAACCCAAACGTTTATTTGATCTGTACATTTTTTTTTGGCAAAAAGTTTATTTGTTGTGTTGTAAATACTTGTCATGAATTAATGGAGTAGTAGAGTTCTATAGGGTAAGTTTCTTTTATTAAGTTATTTAGCTTAATGGACCTTAGTGAGAATGTATATTGGTTTAACATAATCCTCAATTGTATTTTTGATCATTAATGGGATGTCATTTTGGAAGTTGGGGAACAAAAATTTCTGAACAAGTTCTTATTTTATTGTATCATTCAATATTGATTTGATTTGTGGTTTATACAACTTCCTGCACAGACCAGATTAAAGACATTGAATTCATGTTTATTGGGCTTTCTCTTATTCCTTCTTACTCTTCGAATGATATTTGACACATTCTTAGAATTAAAAAATGATGATGTGTTTTGTTATTTCTTCAAAACACTGCTGTTATTCCCCTTAAATGCATGCAATAGTAGGATACTGATTGAATTATCAAAGACATTCTAATTTATATTGGAGTTTTAACTGTTTTTTCACATCCTTGATGTGAAAGGTTTGTTGCAGAATGTCTCTTTTAGTATGTTTGCTTTTGTTGTTCCTTTCTCATAGATGTTTGTGCTGTATGTCAATCTGACTCTTTTTTGTTCTGTTTCTCAGGTTCGTAACAAGATCTTAAGAAAGAGGATCCATGTGAGGATTGAGCACGTCCAGCAATCTCGATGCACTGAAGAAGTCAGGGAAAGGATTAAGAAGAATGATCAACTAAAGGCTGATGCCAAGGCTAGAGGAGAAGTCATCAGCACAAAAAGACAACCACTCGGACCCAAACCAGGGTTCATGGTTGGAGGTGCTACTTTGGAGACAGTTACCCCCATACCATATGATGTGGTTAATGATTTGAAGGGAGGTTATTGATCTTAGTCTGTTTCTGAGAGAGGTGTTGTTTTTTTCTATTTGCTTTTCTGAAATTGAAAGACAGAATTAGTTTTGTTGGTGTCAACTGCAGACATTGCTTGTTAGTTAAATTTTGTTTACATTGCCAATAGAGGCCTTTGTTGAACTTTTACTACAAAAGTGAAGTCAAGTGTGTCTATCTATTACCTAAATTCCCTGCATTTTAAGATTTTTTTGATACAGCTGTGTTCTTAAAGCAATTTGATCACACATATTTTACCGGAGAAATATCTACTATGTTAGCCATTGGTCTATGAACTGAGGTGTTGGATTCATACTTTGATGGACAGAGATACCCATAAGGTGCATCGGCGTGCACCCAAGCGAGCAATATCAATCGTTGAGCTCACTAAAAGGAGTATTAGTTATAAGTTGCATAAACTTAGATAACGAAGTTATTATGATTACCCCCCAGTTACATTAGTGGACCTCTTATATTTTTGGATTCGTTGAAATATTTTATTACTGTTGTATGATACTGCAAAATCTGAAAGAAAAATCAACGATCTCCTTTGGTTTGATATTTTTCCGTCATCATTATTGTGAAAGCACGTCTAAAATAGTTAATCTGGGACAACTTATTTTGTGACCACCTATACTTGTCCCTGGTTACAATATTGAGATAGATTCATGAATGATAAATGTAGATAAACATGGATATGAAATCAATAATCCAACCATATTTGATGGTCAGTATCAAGAAAAATTATGGATTCAATTGAACCCGTCATTATAATGCTAGATTTTAGCAACATCCATTATATTTCTTGATGGTTGATTAAACATTTGCAATACGATTTCAATGTGTTTTGTAGATTCTACCCCATAATGAGCTAGTCGAATTTAAAAGTTTTGCCCCCTATATAATTGTTGAATATGTCTATTATTCAGCGTTTTTTTTTTTTGTGGAATGAGAAATGGAGGATGGAATTATAACGTGGCGAATCGAATCCTTATCAACAAGGTAGAAGTTCAGGTAATCTATGTTAATGAGCACGAATTAGATTGTTTTGGTTTTCCAAAATGTTTCAGTTACGAGTATTCCAAATGTTCCATGTGAAAAAAGGCATTAGGATTTTGTCTTTTTAATTGCCGTAGGCATGTTATCCATATGTCATACATGCCAAAATTTAGTCTTGGCTACATTTCTAACTTGTATTTTGGCCTTCTTTGTTTTATTTATGATGTATGTATTTGGCATATTTATATTGAGACTCTAATTAGTTTGATTTTACGTTTGTAGGGTCCATTTAAAGAAGAAATGTTTATTATCGATTTGTTTTCCTACTCAATACATAAATCTAAGACATCCGATTAAAAGTGAAGAAATTTTATTCATCCCACAACATCTTTTTATGGACATATATTTGGTTCTTTAATTAATGACATAAAGCTCCAATGACATATTTTTTAAATATTTTTTGAAAATCAAATGGATCATCCACATCTATAAACAATAAATAATAATAAGATAATGACTATGCTAACAATTAATAATTGTCGATTTCTAATGCCTATTTGATTATCGAGGTATGAATAAAATGAAGATTCAAGTTTTAGCACTTTTATTAACATGAGTAAAATGAGAGTAAATAGTACTCAAATATTGGTAAGTTATTAAGCATAAATTTCATAATCATTAATATGAAATATATATGAAAAATGCATGTATATTAATATAAAGATGAACGAAATTTTTAATTTTCAATTGTTTAATGAATCAAGCAAACTAAATGATTCAAATAATCTGATTAATTTAAAAAATTATTCAAACAATCATATTAGTAATAAAATCTATCAACACATATATTTTTAATAAATTTAATTATTTGTTGTTACGAACACTCACAATACATGTATACTAATGAGACTAATTACTAATTATAATTAAGTTTAATTCGACTAATTTGGTTGATTTCAAATATTATTCGACATAAGTCATAATGGAATATTATCAAAATTTATTTGGTAAGTCCCTAATAGTTTTTTTTTTAAAATAATTTTTTTACATATATATATGTTGGAAATTAGCATGTCCTGACGACTCTTTTCAGCTCCGCTACGACCATCTTTCTTCTCTGTAAAACCCTAAATCGATTCATTTCTGTCTAAAATTTTCTCTTTTTCTTCGATCTGTCGCTTTTTTCCCCAAATCTTTCAACTTAGCATTTGATTCCATTGGATCTCTCTCAATTTTTCTCTGAATTGGGTATTTTTTTTTTCATTTTAGGGCTTTTCTGCGATTTTCTGTTGAATTTATTGACGGTGTAGAAGCAGAAGGTAAGGCTGGCGATTGGTGTAGAGTTCAGGTTATGGCGGATCCGCCATATGTCCGCCTACGACAACGATATTTTCTGAATTGTTTTTGCTTAGTATTTGTTGGTTGTGTTTGTGGAGTAGTGTTGAGAAGAGAGTGGAAAGCTTTTTGTGAACTTCGAGAATGCTGAGTGTGTTACGGGTGCATCTCCCCTCCGATATACCGATCGTAGGCTGTGAACTCACGCCTTATGTCCTCTTACGACGGCCAAACAAGGATAAGTCTGTTATTTCTGAGGATGTTTCAGAGTCTGCACCGATTGATGGATATTTCTTGAGATACAAGTGGTCAGTTGGTTTATTTTTAGCTTTTTTCGGTGTATTTTACTACTATATTTTTTGCTTTGTGATTTGATTCTACCGTGTTTATTTGAAAAAAAATGTAACTTTATGGTGTTTCTAATTTAACAAAACATTTTGTGTAAGTGTACTGTTTAGTCTGTTGAAGTCTGAGGATTTGTAATCAAGCAAGTAGATAGGCAAACAGGATCAAAAAGACCATGTCTTTCATGGTTCCAATTGATCTGAATAGATGATGTGTTGGAAATAGCTCCACTGTTCTGTGATCTCCTAAAAAAAAATTGGTGAGGATTTTTTGTGTGCTCTGTATGTGAAAGCAAAAAGGGGCAATTTTTGTCTAATTCGTTCTTCCTAAGTTTTTTTTCTTGTATGGAAAGTCATATGTTGCGCAGATGGGAAACTTTTTTTTGATATCGGAACTTTATGGTAGCTTAGGTGGGTAGCTCGAAGTTACTGATTGGCAGTTTTAATTTCTCACTTTATGAGGACATTTAGTTGATGGTGGATATATGATCCTGTTTGGAATAATACTATCAGGCATTTTGTTAAGCATTTGCTAATTGATTGACATATGTGGGTTTCACTGTTGCATAGTTGTACCATTTTAATAGTGGCGGGTCTTAGTGACAAATATGTGAATTTAGGTTGAACCTTTAGGATTTGTTGCCAAACAAAAAAAAAAGAACATATCTATTAACTTGGTTGATGGTTGCGTTTCACTTGCTTGGAGTGGCTTGAATACTCACATTTTATGGTTTGAGCCAGCAGATGGGAAGCTTCTTTTTTTTTGGGTGCGTGTGTCTGTGGTGGGGCGGGGGGTAAGTGAATGAACTGAAAGTTGTATTCTTTTGGCAAAAAAGAAATATGTCCGTTGAGGTTTTCCTATCTTCACAGTGGCTGCTGTCTTTAAAGAAATAGGATTAGAATGTCTCTGAGTTTAAAAACCTGCTGTCATTCTCCTTCAAATGCAGTAAGTTTACTCTGAAAGTGCAGTTTGGATTTGATTCTGTCCTAGTATCTGATAAAAGTTCCATGATAAATATTATCAAAGTCTAAGCTCTGTATGAGTGTAGAAGGTGCAATTTGCTACTTGGAGCCGTATGAGGTGAAAATCTCACGTACGGTTCTGGAACGGAGATTCTTTCAATTGAATGACAACCGTAATGGATGTCGGCTCAATCCGAAGGAAATTACCCGGAAGCTTTGCAGGATTATTAGGAAGCTATGCGACTAGAAATTGATCCCTATGATCGAAGTTATATACTCTATAATATAGGGCTTATCCACACGAGTAATGGAGAACATACGAAAGCTTTGGAATATTATTTTCGAGCACTAGAACGAAACAAGCTAGGGAGGGTAGGTAGTTGTATAAGAATTGTACTGGTACTATATTTTAGTACAATGTTTGGTTGCAAATGCGTATTTGGTAGGGTGTATAAGAATTGTACTGGTACTATATTTTAGTACAATGTTTGGTTGCAAATTTAAGTCTGGTGTATTAGTTACACACACTATTCGGTACTATTCTTGTACATAGTAAACCATGGTATTAACAATATGGGTTACTATTCCTATTCTACTACACGTATCCCTATTCAGTACTATTCCTATTTTAATACACCCTATTCATTTAATACAACAAACCAAACAGCCGATAAGAAATAATCTCAGCATAATGAATCCCAACATTAATAATACACCCGAGTTAGTTTATTCTTATCCATTCTACCAAACAACCCCTTTTGAATGAGATACTATTGTTACTTGGAGAAAATTGTCATTATTTGGGATCAATTTCCCGAAACTGGAAATATTGATGTTTTATTGCGATCATCTCATTGATGAAATATCTACCTGTCTGGTTGTCTTATTTGTTTTTTTTTATTTGAGTAAAGGTGACTTTGTATTCACAAAAAAACTCATCAACAAAAGATGATGAGGAACATTTTACAATTCACACGTGGTGTGTGCACTTACCTCAGTAAGGACTACTCAACAAAAAACTTTACAAGTTACCTATGAAGTCAACTATGTGTACTGTATCCGCTACCATATCCTGTTTACACCAAATATAAAGTAAACCAAGGCATTGGATTCTAATCTTCTGGCTGTTGATCCCTTTGCCTTCAAAACATCTTGAATTTCTCTCCTTACACAATGTCCACCAGACACAAGCTGGGATGGATCTCCACCAATCTTCACTGACTCCTCTGCTGCCAATACCTTTCCAGCAGTTGAGTAACTCCATAGTAGACTTAGGCATTACCCAACTGACTCCTAGGATATAGAGGAACATGTTCCACAGATTTGTAGCTGCTTTGCAATGAAGAAATAGATGGTTATCTTCCTCTGCTTCTCGATTGCATGAATACACCTTGAGCAAATCAAGGGAACCTCTTCCTTGTAACACTTCATGTGTTAGGCGTGCTTTTCCTACCACCAACCAATTAAAACAAGCTACTTTTAATGGGATTTTAACCTTCCAAATTAACTTCCAGGTCCTTACTTCTGTGTTGACTTGACTATTGTTCCTCCTCCAGTAGCAAGACGTCACTGTGAAGACCCCTTTATCTTATTGTGTTGTGATGTTATCTTGTTGCTCTGGTTCTTTCGATTTTTGGCGGAGAGAAACATAATTTGCAAGCCTGGTATAATGTGGTTTCTATTATTCTTCGATTAAGAAATTCCGGTTTTATTTGGATGACTTGATCCTTTCTCTAATTAATTACTCCCCCCATTCCATTTAATGTGGAGGTATTCGACCGAGCACATAGTTTAAGAAATTTAATGCGACTTTTTAACGTGTAACCCAAATATATGCAAAGTAGTTTAAATTAGTCATGACATTAAGGGTAAAATGAGGATGCTAATAGTAAATAGTTTCTTAAAGAGAGGAAGTATCTATCTTTTTGGGACAAACTAAAAAGGTAAGTGTGTCACCCAATAAAGGGATTATGTTGTAAGATATAACTATTGAGATGTATTTTTTCTTATTAAACATATGTACTTAATTGGGCGTGCTTGGAAGTGACGTTAATGATAATTTCAGATAGAGGATCTAGCCGCAGTAGGGTTCTCCTTATTTACTCTGCATGGAGCTGAGCTGAGAAAATACTACGCCCTGATATTTTTCCCTCATGTTCTTACCTTACCTTTAGAGATGATGCCCATCACATCTTCTATAACACATTAACATGTTAAGGAGTCCATCATCTTAGGTGTCTAGTTCATTTCCTGATATGCCATATATCTTTTATCTCGTTCACTTGAAATTTCTTGCAAGTACATGTATTTTTTGGTTGATAAGTTTTAAACTTGTTCTGGTCCAATTATCTTGATAACTGTTGCTGGAAAGTGGAAACACTAGCATTCCATGAATTTAACTTAGTGACAGGCTAAATGCTGAAAGTAAACTTTGATTGGATGGTCTGTGCAAGTGCCATATTTGAGCGGTATCAAGGAAAATTTAGTGCTATAGATGAACTATTAAAGCAATAACATGCCACTAGGTGTGCTTAGTTTTGAGCTGTTTGTTGCGGAGCCAGCTTTATATCAATTTATAAAATCATTAACATTTACTCAACAGAATATAAGTGCAATAAAGGGAGTGAGTTAGAAAAAAATATAGGAAAAAGGGAATGAGTGACTCATCATCTGTGTTGGTGGGAGATAGCAAGCTATGTTGCTCGGACTCTTCAGAAACGTCAACGAGTGCGTGTCGGATCCTCCAAAACTAGTGTATTTTTGGAGGATCCGACACGGGTGCGGCAGCACTTTTGGAGAGTTCAAGCAACTTGGGTAGCAAGTACCCGGTGGAATAGTTGAGGTGTGAGCGAGCTGGCCCGGATACCACAATCAATTAAAAAAAGAGAACGAATGACGCATTTCTGAAAACATTTCATGTGAGATCAGTGTGCTCTTCTTGCATTTTAAAAAAAATGCGAGATCAGTCAGCTTTTAACTACGCCAGTCGTATGCGGTGATTTGAAACTAACCTGTTGTTAATATTTTATGTAATTTATATGGATTGTTTAGCTTTGTCTCAGTTAGGAATCAATTGTTTTCTAGTGGTTTATTTGTGAAAGAAAATCCTAAAATACTTTCAGCAATAAAACAAAGTGTCACAGTTGGCTGGGCCCCTGGGATTGCTTCACCAATTTTTCTATTTATGCTTATGATAATTTTAGCAAAGCGGCGGAGTTTGTTGGACCGTAACGCCTCTGTTTTGTACTCTAACTTAATACTTTCTCCACCGGTAACTGTCTGATTTCTTTTGCAGGTATCGTATACAAAGTGATAAAAAAGTTGCCATCTGTAGTATCCATCCATCTGAGCAAGCCACATTACAGTGCCTTGGGTGTGTGAAGGCCAAAATCCCAGTCACTAAGAGTTACCATTGCTCACCTAAATGCTTCTCAGATGCATGGCAACATCATCGTGTTCTGCATGAACGTGCTGCTAGTGCTGTAAATGAAAATGGAAACGAGGAGGAAGAAATATTTGGGCGATTTAATAGTACTGGGTCTGGTGTTACTAATGCAAGTTTGGCTTCTTCTCAATCAAGTGGCAGCTTGGCGAATGGAACCACACCTTTATATCCTGCAGCAATAACCCAGAGAAATGGCGGTGAAACCTGGTTTGAAGTTGGACGGGCTAAAACATATACGCCAACTGCAGATGATATTGGTCACGCGCTTAAATTTGAATGTGTTGTTGTAGATGCAGAAACAAAATTACCTGTTGGACCTTCTAGTACCATATTGACGTCCCGAGTGATTCCAGCTCCGTGTCCAACTCCACGTCGCATGTTTTCAGTTAGCGGAGTTGATATTCCTGGACATCTGGATTTGGATGGTCGATTATCATCTTCAGGAACTTTCACTGTGCTCTCCTATAATATTCTGTCTGATGCCTATGCAACAAATGAATTATACAGTTATTGCCCCTCTTGGGCTCTTTCTTGGACATATCGTAGACAGAATCTTTTGCGCGAAATAGTTGGCTACCGTGCAGACATTGTTTGTCTTCAAGAGGTAATGGAGTAATATCTGATAATAGAATTAACATTTTTGAGTGGGTTGTTTTTACAATTTTTGTAGAGGTCAAACTAATTTCAGTATCTTTGATGGGTAATTTTCTAAATTTGCTCTTTACTCGAAAAGATTCTCTTTTCTTTCCTTAATGAAATGGTAATTTTGCTTTACTGAACTTGATTGGATACTAAAGGAAGATTTTCTCATCAGTTAAATGTTATATATGCTTAACACGTATGACGTTAATTTCCGCTATAATCGTTGTGGAAAATAGGAAGTATATATAAAGAAGGGGGAAAATACTTATGTGTCATTGCTTTATGCTTCCGTTTCAGGTTCAAAGTAATCATTTTGAGGAATTCTTTGCTCCTGAGCTGGATAAACATGGTTACCAAGCTCTGTTTAAAAGAAAAACAGCCGAGGTTTGTTCTGCTCAATGTATGTTTGTATTTGTGAGTTTTTGAATTTTTAAACCGACCAGCTCTCATCATAAACAGGTGTTTAGTGGGAGTATTAACAATATTGATGGTTGTGCTACATTTTTCCGCCGAGATAGATTCTCACATGTTAAAAAATATGAGGTATGAAGTATTGTGTTGAGAAGGTCTTTACTTTTTTATTGTAGCATACTAGAAAGGTTGCACTTGTATCATTACAAATAATAATCTCATGCTTCTTTTGCAGGTCGAGTTTAATAAAGCTGCACAATCTTTGACTGATGCTGTGGTTCCCATTGCCCAAAAGAAGACTGCATTAAATCGTTTGGTTAAGGTAACTTCCCGAATTGCTCTAATGGTTCATCTTTGTATTGCCAGAGTTTGAATTCAGAATTGGCCTATTATGTCTGACCACATGTTCTATAATAGGATAATGTTGCACTTATAGTGGTTTTGGAAGCAAAGTTCAGCAACCAGGGGGTTGACAACCCTGGGAAGCGTCAACTAGTTTGTGTGGTAAGGAATATGATTTTTTCTTTTTTTTCTTTTACAGTTGAAATCTTCAGTTTTTTTTTCTCTGGATAAAGGTCTGCCTGTGCTTTCTTATAGCCCCATTCTATGCTGACATGTTAATATCCCTGGTCATGCCATGGTGAATATTTTCTTACCCGACTTATCCGTTTGCTTAATAAAGCAAGTCAGTAACACTGAGAAGTACCTCTCCTGGAATGTTAACTACGCGTACAATTTTGTATTCCTGGGATAGCTTAAATGAATGTGGATCATAATCTATATCCAGCTGATGCATCTATTGAAATTATTCCTTCCATTTCTGTATGCAGGCCAACACACATGTAAACGTTCAGCAAGAATTAAGGGATGTCAAACTGTGGCAGGTTGCTATTGAATACATTATTAAATAGGTCTCCTCCATTCTTTTCTGGTTAAAAACTCAATTGTCTTTACTACTCAGGTTCACACACTTCTTAAAGGACTTGAAAAAATCGCTGCCAGTGCTGACATCCCAATGCTGGTCTGTGGGGATTTTAATTCGATGCCCGGAAGGTCAGCTGTTTCTTGAATTTTCTTTATTGGCACAGTTGATACTGTTCTCCCAAGCCCTCTCAACTTCCCGGAAATAACAGGCTGGAAATACCAATACTAATGTGAACTGTCACAATGCAGTGCTCCTCACACGCTTCTTGCTTTGGGGAAAGTTGATCCAATGCATCAAGATCTAGTAGTGGATCCTCTTGGTATTTTGCGTCCACCTTCAAAGTTAACACACCAGCTCCCATTGGTAAAACTTCAATTACTTTTGGAAGGCTTCTATTCCTGTTCCTGCTTCCCCACCATTTTGTCTCTCATCCTTTTCACTCTCCATATCCACCTTTTATACAGAAAGTGTGTGTTCAGTATGGAGGAAAATGATTCCTTAGAGAAAACAAGTTCCACAGGTGACATTCCACAATGGTTGTATCCTCCCCACCCTCCAACACACCTCATCCTCACTCCCATCCCCACTCCCACCCCCACCCCCACCCCAACTCCCTTGGTATCTAGATTATATACAAATGCTTTTAGGATAATATATTTTGCTTACATACCTAATACAAGAAAATAAGTAAGTAACCCACTTATTTTCCAAGAAGACATTTTCCTTCATACCTAATACACCCTTAAATATGATTCCTCCTGAACCTCTTCTATTCCTAAGAGTGAAGTTGAAGCTTATAAATTTTGTATTATACATCCTAGTGAAGAAGTTAAATAAGATCTGCAAGATATATTAAATCATTTCTTTTGTTGTGGGCATCCATTTCTGTAGGTTAGTGCTTATTCATCCTTTGCCAGAATGGGGGTGGGACTTGGACTAGAACAGCAAAGGAGGAGGATGGATCCTAATACCAATGAGCCCTTGTTTACCAACTGCACCAGAGATTTTATTGGCACTCATGATTATATATTCTACTCAGGTATAGTAGAATATTCTCTCCGATTAGATTGACAATATATTTGTCACCTCAGTGTTTTCCTTTGTTGTTCTACAGTCCATAATTTGGATGGTGCAGTATATGCATGTCCTTGATGGAATGTTTCATGAAGGCTGATATATGTGATGGTTGTTTTTTCAGCTGATTCATTAACTGTTGAATCTTTATTGGAGCTCTTGGATGAAGAAAGCTTGAGAAAAGACACAGCACTTCCTTCTCCAGAGTGGTCCTCTGATCATATAGCACTCTTAGCTGAGTTCCGGTGCAAGCCGAGAACTAGACGCTGATGATGGGTAGTGTACTCTTTCCTCATTATCTGATCATGTCTTCAATGTGATTCGTCCTTTGGTGAGCGGGGGAGGGTAAGAAGGGGTTGGGTGGGTGCCCAATTTAGGAAAACATAAAGGTGAAAAATGATCTGATGTCTAGTTTGACTGAACTACAACTTTTAATGATCCGATGATTTTACATTGTTTAGGACTAACAAAATCAACAAGCTATTTGGAAATAGTAAGGTGTCTATAATGTTTTGCCATCAACTGATGAGAAAATGATTTGTTGAATATGTTAACAAGCAGCATGCTATTGATTCTATTGTTAGTATGGTATTCATGTTCAAACTTGATCAACTTCATTATGCAGTGATAGCTAATCGTGTAGATTTTAGCATTACATAGCGACTGTCCTTAAAAGCTTGTACGTCTGTTCAGGCTTTCATTATACTTCATGAAAATTTTTAGATGCAATAATTATTTATATCCATTTGCCACAGGTCTGTCTCACTGCAAAGGATGAGTTCAAAAATAGAAGCAGAAACAATTACAAGGATGAAAGATAAGTTATTGTAAGAATAGTAGATGGAGGCGCGTTGTTCTTTTTTTATTTTTCTCCTTTTTGCTCGGTATCCTATGGTGGTATAGCTGTTGTTGAGCTTCTTTGTATCATGCTACATTTGATCACATAGAAAAATTATGATAGGTTTCTTAAGAAACATCTCCTCCCTTGTCTACCTTGCACTTTTTCTTCACAGGCTGTTTCAACATTTCACTAGCAGCTACAATTAGCTGTATGTTTTTACTTTTATCCGCACTGAGCCACGCAGACCCAAGTATTTTCTTTTTTGAGTCTAGCCATTCGGTATTTCAGCTCACCGACACGACTAGTTTGGGTTGTGTTGATGGTCTGTATAAAGGGGGAACCACTCATTACCACAGTTACAACCCAAAACTTTTGGTTTTGGGTGACTATTCATCCTTCCACACCTCTTGATTGCCGTGCAAATTACGAGCTATACATGGCACATAAACAAAGAATGTTTGCATATCATCAAGAAACGAAAAAAGTACTCCCTTCGTCCTTAACCAAGAGGTCTCGGGTTTGAGTTCCTTTGGGTATATAGTCTCCTTTGTTAGGGAACGCTTTATCCTAATGTGGACTTTCGGTGCAAATTTGGATTAGTTGGGGCTCCAATGTGGGTATGATATTGAATATTAAGTGAGTTGAAGTTCTTTGCATATGACAAATTTATAATTAATTTTACATGAGGATCATGTCAAAATGGTCTACAACAATAGGTTACTCTCTATAATGAGCACGGTAATATAAAAAAGAGTAAATGACTTTGATAACAAGTTGAAATGTACTGATCCCGAAACTAAACAACGAATAAATACTCAAACGCGATAGCAAGGGATCACCCAATGAATGGACGAGCTCAAAGGGGTAGGGAGGCAAGAGTCATACTCTCAGAGATCCAACCCAATCCACATCTTATCTAAACTGTGAAAAATAACTGACCTGTAAATGTGTATAAATTAAATAACAAGTTCTCTTCAATGTCCTTTGTTAATATATATATAAAAATATTTATATATGCCTTCAATGGCATTTTGAGGATATTGGCTTGAGACAGTTCTTGTTCAATCAGAAACTTACATATTTGTATTTATACAAAACTACCAAAAAGTTTAAAGACTGGTATTTATATCCAGTAACAACATGTCACTACTAACCTAGCTATGAGAATTTTTTTCAAAAGTTCTTTCAAGCATTCTTATAGTGAAAAAAATACATATTGGATCAGAAATGGGAAAAGACAAACTTATCTACACTCGGTGTTTACAGCAATCGAACCAATACATAACATGTCTTCAACGTACGCGTTATTCACTTAACCATGGTTAATCAACACGTATTCTACCTCATTTTGTCATTTAACCATGAGAAATATGTTCTTATGTAAACATCGAGTGTGAGTAAGTTTTTGCCGTAACATCAAGGCTATCAGCTCCTGCTGGTCTCAAAACCAGAAATTTACTATGCTTGAGACTCTGGTCCTGCTGGTTTTGAGTTGAGAAGTGGTTGCAGTGCTTTGACAACAATTGTCATATTAGGTCGAAAATCGGCCTCGTATTGAACACAGAGTGCTGCAACAGCAGCCAACTGAGAAAACATTACAACAACAACTACGCCTCAGTCCCAAACATTTCATAAAAATAGGCAAGATTCACAAAAGTAGAAGAATTGTTGAGTAAAGTACCTTAGCAATTGCTTTTGGAGGATAGTCATTATTTAGCTTAGGATCAACACATTGCTTCACTTTGTCTTCACTCAATCTTGGAGTTGCCTGAAGAGAATTTCGAGTACGAATCAGCAGACTGGTGATATACAACTACTACATCTCAGTCCCAAACAAGTTTGGATCGTTTGTATGAATCATTATACAATAACAATATTTGTATTGTGAGGATTCATCATGAATTGACAAGTTTTACATTGGTTGTCAGCCTACCTGAATCCTCCTTACTTGGGACCGACAACGAGAGCAAGCTCACACAGGTGGATTGGTGGTATATATAAATACTACAAAAGAAAGAAGTATAGGATAAGAAGCTACCCAAGTGACAAGACTCTGTTGCCCTTTAGGCATTGTATGATCTACTGGCTTCCTTCCTGTCAAGAGTTCTAAGAGCACAACGCCAAAACTATAAACGTCACTTTTCTGCGTAATCTGTCCTGTCATTGCATACCTACACAAAAACGCGATACCTTTGTTTAACATAAAATAAACCAGCCATTTCGGAAACTTGTCTAATTACTTGATGCATCAACATTGTTATTCGTTGTTTCTTTTAATATAATAGGATTGCTTTGTCCGATTTGTGGTGCAAATGGAACATTTTGTAGCTACTAGGTAAAGCAATAGGCTATCTGGAGAAACTACATGTTCTGCTGTTATAAGCAGGGCTTACTCTGGTGCATGGTAGCCAAAAGTCCCCAAAACTCTAGTGGAATGTAGACGCGCAGCAGTGTCAGAAGACTGGTTCGAGATGTTGAAATCAGCAACTTTGGCTGTAAAATCATCAAAGAGCAAAGCATTGCTTGATCTGACATCGCGATGAACTACAGGTGGCTGAATCTTTTCGTGTAGATACTCTAGTCCTTTTGCTGCACCATAAGCAATTTTAACTCTTTGATTCCAGGTAAGAACTGGACCTGGCTCAGCACCTTGTACACCTTTTCTACCTGCAACAATAGAACAACTACGCCTCAGTTCCAAATAATTCGGGGGTCCACAATCAACTAAACACTACAACAAACAGAAGGATTCACGCAATAGCTATCAGTATTATGACAGAATCTTTGACATACCATGTAAAACATCGTGTAAAGATCCCATTGTCGCGAACTCATATACCAATATACGATTGTTCCCTTCGAGACAATAGCCAATCAGAGTCATAAAATGCTCATTTTTAAGCCTCGAAACCATTGATAACTGAAATAAGTTGAAACATTTCAAGTATAAGTGTACTTTTCATCATACTAAAAAGGAAAAAAGGGGCATTGATTCATTAACCTGAGCTGCAAAATCAGAATCTGGTTCTGGTGAAGCACTAGTATCCAACTTCTTGATTGCTACTTGCTGTCCATTGCTTAATTTAGCGCAAAAAACGCGGCCATAAGATCCCTCTCCAACCAAAGCTTTCTGACCAAAATTTCCTGTCAATCTGTTTAGTTCATCCAAGGTGAAAACTGGTGCCTCAATTGGTAATACTTTCTGAGGAGTTCCACCTCTTGCAGCACTCCTTGGCTCTCCTCTATCACTTGCTACAATACAAACAAGTCGTAATCTGCTATATGAATCTTCACCGATCATGTTTACAATACAAAAGTACTAGAACTTCTCTATTTTCTTTTATCGGCATATAAATCTCTGACAGGACTAAACGACTCCTAGAACATAGAACAAACATATTCTCAACTAATTTGTGTCATCTATATCGATCTTTTTTCTCCTATTTTTCACTAGATCTACATGGATTCCAAGATATTGCAGATCTTCAAAGAAAACTTTGTCTTAGTTCTATCACATTCCAAGAAAGTCACACGACTTTCTGAGATAAACAACTATTAGTTGAGTGACTACCTGACTGAAACATATTCCTAACTAATTGGTACGGCCTATATAGATCTATGTATCCAATAAATGTGTCCAAGAGTATACATCATCGCCCCCTTTTAACACCTTCAATCAACATAGTTTCGTACCTAAGGGTCAATCCATCTAGAGGTCGATGCAGGACATACAAATGATTAAAAATCGAAAATAATAGGATTATTACCACCACCAGTACCACCACCATATGGATTGCCAGCTCTAGGAGGAGCTGTGTTCTGATTGGACGGCGGACCGCCGCTATAAACGTCTTCTTCTCCACCTCCGCAGCAAGACATTTTTGTTCGATCAAAGCTACAAATATTCCTTTTTTTTTTAAAATAAAATTAATCCAATGTGCCTCTCAGGAGAAATTTACATGTTGCATTAACAGTATTCCTAGGAAAATTGAAAAAAAAAAACAATTATTAGAAAAAAAAAAAAAATTCCAAAACAAAAATAAAATATCAAGACACATCACAGATTAATTCAATATTTAATTATATGAACATGAATGTTTAGTATATATCACAGAAACATACCATAGAAAAAATGTACCTCAAAAATATGTTCTGATGTTTGATTGATAAATGGAATTAAACACGTACAATATTCCCAAATTGGAGAGTGTGTTTTTTGATGAAATAATAATAATGATAATGTTCGAGTATTAGTTAATTATAAGATGTTTAAAGTCCAGATAGTTATTCTCCGTCAATCAAACACCAGAAAATGATATTCATCGTACCAAATAAACATGAAATGGAAAAATCACAACTACCATTGATTCCACCATATTAAACAATTCAAATACGATCTTCTAATAATTTTCAACATATTTCATTTTTCGATTTCATGAACATTATGAAACGAATCGATGAATCGAAGAAATTAATATTACGTACCCAAAAAAAAAAATTAAAAAAATTAGGAAATGAATGAATCTGGAAGAAGAAATCACAACAAAGAAGAAAGAAGAGATTTCATGGTAGAATAATTTCAGCCATTTCTCTTTCTTTCTTGTTATTCTTCTTTTTTTTTCTTTCTTCTGTCCCAAAAAAATTGATGAAATTTTTGAGCAAATAATTTTTTTTCCCTTTCTGTTTAACGAGAAAATCGCATGAAAATACTCTATTTAACCACTTTATATATATATATATAACAAACATAATAATATTTCTACGTACTACAAGCTTCCCTATACTTTACACGTCCACTTTATCAGTTATCATGCAACTTTTAAAATTCGGTTTAGAGTATAATTAATTTTTTAAACAACTTTCTCGTGTTGTTTGGTTTCGTGTTATTTTATATGAATGTATTTGATCAACGAGTATGATTTTAAATATGTCATAATTAAGCAGTGATGAATATTCCTTCATCGAAAAATTATATTATTTAATTAGATCGAAATTTTAGCTTTATGTGTGTGTATATATAGTATGTTAACTATCGTTAATTTATACATGTGTGTTTAAAAATATATGTATATTTTGATATCTCTAAGTAATATTTCTGTATAAAATACAATATGGAGAATAATTCTTCTAAAATGTCACCATATTATTTTTTAAAAATTGTTTACCATAACTTTTCAAAAAGGAAACAAGTCATCTAGATCTCCTCTATGGAAAACATATTATATATTATAGAAGATATAAGAGATAATAATATTTTGGTCCCCAATTGTAAGTAAATTCTAATTTTGGTTCATGTGATATATGACTAGTATATGTAATCTTCAATTAATTATAATGTGTACGTTACGTTTGGTCTTTATGCTTGTGAATTTTCAAACCTTTAATGAATTACTAACTATTAAATTATTTTATTACTCATATGTTAAATTAGAATTAAAATTCATCATTAACTTAAAAGTCAAAAGTGTTATTATCTCAAGAATCAAGATACATAACAATAATCCAAATTTCTAAATTTCATCACAATCAATTCTAGTATTAAACTACTTTCTATAACTTTTTTTCAAGAAGGAACAAGCCAAATTTTGCTCTATGGAAAGTAAATTATATCTAACAAAAAATTAAATACATAAATTGTAAATCATATAACAATTTGGAAAGTAACATTTTGGTTCTTTTAGAAATTTCACCATATTAAATTTTATACACTACTTTCCAAAAAAATTTAAGAATTTTGCATTATAAACAGCCTCTTTCACCTTACATCAAAGTGCACTACAAACATTTGTGATCAACTTCAAATATTCAATAAGAATGGCTAAGTTTTTAAACTCAATTCTTTGCTTCTTTCTTATTCTCTCAGGTTTGCCCATTTCTTCTTTTTAATTCTTTATTTACTATCTTGTTTGTGATAAAAGAAAGAGCTTAAATTATATACATCGTAACTGTAAAAAAAATTTACATAACTAAGCCACCTTTACATGTTCTAGCTAGAGGTGAAGCCATTTTTTCTTAATATATGGTTTTTGAAGCATAAGTTTTTTGCTTTTCAAAACTATTAAGTTTTGTCGAATCAGAAGCTAAAGTGGTAGCTTCTGACTGTAGCAGAAGTACATGCACTCATTTCAAGGAGGTGCAACACTTCTCAGTTTAGGCCTCATATTTCTCCTATATACCATGTTCGTATGGAGTTGTATTCCCTAGGGCATGCAGTTATCTTCCCTGGCCTGACAGTAGTCAAGGGAAAATCACTTAAGCTTTTTCGCCTTTGCTCCTTCTTTCCGCAGGTTTTTGGAATTCGACATATATCAGGAAGTGTTTTCACACCATCGATCGACATCGACTCATCCCAATCCTTAAGGAAGAGATCGACGATCCCAAGTTCTTTTACCCCATTCATAAAGTCTTTTCCGCCGCTAGATCCCCAAGTCTCCATGGTCGTTCTTTTAACATCTCTTTCTATTCTTCTAATGTAATAATCTGTCTTATTTTCAAGATTACAGATCCAAATTTTAAAGAAGTTTATCTATAGATATCCTTTGAATTAGTTGATAACGTAAAAATTATTTACACTGACGATGTATGATTCAAGATCTAAAAGAGAATTATTATAATCCTTGTTTTATTGATATGTAAAGTGTTATTTGTTCAAATTTGGTGCAGTTTTGGCAATTACTGAAGTAAAGGCCCAAAAGAGATATGTGTACTTGTTGATTGTCAAAAACAATGTTTAGAGAAATACAATGGAAATGGGCTTTGCACTGGTGGAGTCACTGGCCCAATGAATTGTGTTTGTGTTTTCAATTGTAGCTCCAACAAATGTACCTTTGATCAAACACAAATATGGTCTACTTATGAAATAAAAATATGAATGGTTATTATATCAATGAATACTAGTATTATCTTTTCTAAAAGATGTTTTTATCATTTTATACCTTATTTAACTTTTAGTTGGGTATTCTATTGTAATATCGTCTTTTTAATTTTCTTTTTGTCGGTTGTAGTTTTTTTAGGTTTTTTCATCTGGTGTTTGATTTCGATTTGGATGCTGGTTGATTTAGGTTCAATTTAGAAAGTTTCACTTTAAAGGATAAAAGCACTTTGCATAGAAGATGATTTCATTTTTAGAGTTTGAATCTAAAACCTTCGATTAAGGATAAATGAATATTTTATCAGTGACTGAAATTATTGTTGAAATTGAAAGAAAAAATAATTAGAAAGTTATCCCAACTTTAAAACGTCATTATATTATTATTGGCAACATAAGTTGATGATTGACGGGTCAAACATAACCATTAACAATTACAATATGACTAAACTTACAACACTTTTGCATGCACAACTATTACAAAAGAGACCACAAAGGTATGTAACTGAAAAGATAAGATTCTTTCATTCTTATAGAAATCTCGAGTTTGAATTTTGAGAATTGACAAATTCATAGTAAAAAGCATTTCCCTCTGTATGAATTATATGTTGTGTACATTTAAATGAATTGACTTTGTAAATTTTGGATTAAACTGATTATATCAAGTAATATCGAGATTATGTCAGGAGCAAAATGTTGGGACTAATATATCAAAATTAAATAATAACTTGATTGTTTTGTTGATTGTCTTTTACATAAATATTTGATTAATTAAACTAACAACGAAATATAATATAAACCGTTTTTAGTCGTACATATCATATATACTTTGATTTTCAATTTTAATTTTGATTCTTCATGAATGTTAAAAGAAGAGCTTTGGAGAAGGGCATCACTGTCATTTGATATTGTATCTCAAAATTAGTTATCTCGCGAATGTTAGCCACATGAAATATTATATAAAAATAAAACCACAATTACAATTTATAATACAACTAATCATTGAATAAAATAAATTAACCAAATAAAAAATAAAATAATTTCACATTTTATTCAAAAATTATCATTTCTTATCTCTTTGACCAAACGAATTCTCACAAAATTAAATAAGAATCAAAACCAAAACACAACTTACAGCTAATTACTTGTTCACTTGTTTCGTCACAAATAATTTAAGTAATATATATTTTTTATACTCACTAATATTAAAGATCATCATTATTTGGTAATTAGTATGATGAAAGTCATTTACCATCAAAAGGAGAAAAATGATCTCCCTTCACTTCTGAGTGAAAATTAATCACATTACGATTAATTTAACTTGCTATTGTTAATTAATCTTTGATAATCAAGAATTTCATCAAAATACTCTCAAATTTGTGATATTCCTGAAAATATCTTTCACAAACTAATCAAACACCAAATATACGCACTTCAAAGAAATATTTCAAAAAAACTCTTACTATATTTAAAAATAGACTTCTTTGTATCAAAATCGAAATATAACTTTAGATCTTCTTACTTTATGTTATAAACTATAAATTTCTGAAATACAATATTAGATATTACACTTTCTATTTTTCTAAAAATCTAACTCAATCAATTTTAAAACTACCTTCCACAACTTTTCAAAAAGGAAACAATCAAACTTTGCACTATGGAAAGTATATTATAAACAATTATCTTTGTAATAATGTAATAATATAATAAATAACACTTTGTTTCTTCTAAAATGTCATCAATATTAATTCTTTAAACAACTTTCTATAACTTTCTAACAAGGAAACAAGGAATCTATGTTTTGGTCTTTGTGATATATGATTAATATATGTAATCTTTAATTAATTGTAATATTTACATTACGTTTGACCTTTATGCTTATGAATTTTCAAAACTTTAATGAATTATTAACTATTAAATTATTTTATTGCTCAAATGTTAAAGTTAAAATTAAAATTCATCATTAACTTAAAAGTCAAAAGTGTTATTATACCAAGAATATAACAATAATCCAAGCTTCTAAATGTCATCACAATCAATTCCATTAAACTACTTTCTATAACTTTTTTTCAAGAAGGAAACAAGCCATATTTTGCTCTATGGAAAGTAAATTATATCTAACCAAAAATTAAATAAATAAATTATAAACCATATAACAATATGGAAAGTAACACTTAAATTCCTTTACCATATTAAAATTTTAAACAGTACTTTCCAAAACTTTTTTTCAACAATTTTGCATTATAAATAGCCTCTTTCACCTTACATCAAAATACACTACAAATATTTGAGATCAATACTTCAATAAGAATGGCTAAGTTTTAAAACTCAATTCTTTGCTTCATTCTCATTCTCTCAGGTTTGCCCATTTCTTCTTTAATTAATCTTTATTTACTGTCTTGTTTGTGATAAAAGAAAGAGTTTAAGTTATATACATCGTAACTATAAAAAAAAAGATTACACAACTAAGCCACCTTTACATGTTATAGCTAGAGGCAGAGCCAAAAATTTTAATTTATGGGTTCTGAAGCGTAATCTTTTTGTTTGTCAAAACTATTGAGTTTTGTCGAATCAAAAGCTAAAGTAGTGGTTGCGCCTCTTCTTACTGCAACAGACAATCTATCTTATTTTCAAGATTACAAATCCAAATTTTAAAGAAGTTTATCTATAGATATCCTTTGAATTATTTGATAACGTAAAAATTACTTACACCGACGATGTATGATTCAAGATCTAAAAGGAGATTAATTGTAATTCTTGTTTTATTGATATATAATATAATGTATTATTTGTTTAATTTTTGGTGCAGTTTTGGCAATTGCTGAAGTAAAAGCCCAAAGGAAATGCTCTGTAATAATTGATCCAACAGGATGTGTACTTGTTGATTGTGAAAAAAATTGTTTGGAGTATTACGATGGAGAGGGGATTTGCACTAATGACTCCCTGTGTTATGGATTGTGGCTCCAATTAATGTATCTTTGATCAAACACAAATATTGGTCTATTTATGAAATAAAAATATGAATGGTTATTATATCAATGAATACTAGTATTGTCTTTTCTAAAAGATGTTTTTATCATTTTATACCTTATTTAACTTTTAATCGATTATTTTATTGTAATGTCGTTCATGTTTATTTTATTTTTGTTTATCGTAGTCTTTTAGGTTTTTCACCTGATGTATGATTCTGATTTGATTGCTGGTTGATTTAGGTTCGATTTAGTAAAGTTCCACTTTTAAGGATAAAACACTTTGCATTGACGATGATTTTATTTTTAGAGTTTGAATCTAAAATCTTCGATTAAGGATGGATGAATATTTTATCATTGACTGAAATTATTGTCGAAATTGAAAGAAGAAATAACTAGAAAGTTATCCCAACTTTAAAACTTCATTATATTATTATTGGCAACATAAGTTGATGATCGATGTGTCAAACATAACAATTCACGATTACCGTATAACTAAACTTTCCTATTATAAAAAGACCACAAAGATATTGTAGCAAACTCGAATTCTAAACTGAAATACTCAAGTATTATATAATCACTAACAACCAAATTACAACGGCAACACTTCAACTATTGAATTACAACGCAAAATACTGAAATAACAAGTAACTAAAGATAGACATAAGAATGAGGGTGCGAAACTTAGACTCTAGAAAGAGATGAGAGGATCTGTCAGTTTCTTTCACAATATGCATGAATTCTCCAAACCGCAGTGACAACCCTTTTATCTCTACTCAATCTCGATCCCAAGCAAATCTATCATTGGGTTGTCTTATTCTTGGGCCTTTTCGTGGCTTATCCCTGGGCCCAACAGCTTGTGTAGCCTCTGGGCTATTTGTGTTCATAACAGATATGTAATTGCTAACTTTTTTTTATGGAAGCCGAGACCCCTCCGTGTTCATTTTTATAAAGATCTCAAGTTTGAGTTTTGAGAATTGACACTCATAAAAAAAACATTTTCCTCTTTACGAATTCTATGCAATACACATTTAAATTAATTGACTTAGTAAATTTTGAATTAAAATGATTATACGTAGTAATACCGAGATTATGCAATGCGCATAATGTTGGGGCTAAAATATCAAGATTAAATAATAACACGATTATTTTGTGGATTGTTTTTTTCATAAATATTTGATTTATTAAACTAACAACGGGATATAATATAAATCGTTTTTAGTTGTACATATCATATATACTTTGATTTTCAATTTTAATCTCGACTTTTTTCAAAGATGTTGAAAGAAGAGTTTGGAGAATGGCATCATTATCATTTGACATTGTATCTTGAAATTAGTTATCCTACGAATGTTAGCCACACAAAATATTATATAAAAGACAAGATCACAATTACAATACAACTAATCTTGGAATAAAAAACTCAACCAAATGAAAAATAAAATGATTTCGCATTTTATTCAAAATTATTATCTCTGACCAAATGAATTCTTACAAAATTAAATGAAAATCAACAACCAAAACAAAAAAAAAGGAGAATTTAATCAACTTGCACCTTACTTGTTGTTTCGTCATAAATAATTTCAGTCATATGTATTTTTTATACTCACTAATATTAAAGATTGTTATTTTTTGATAATTAATACGATGAAAGTCATTTACTATTAAAAGAAGAAAAATGATCTCCCAGCTTATGAGTGAAAAATAATTTCCTTACGACTATTTAACTTTCTATTACTTGTTTCAATTAAAACATTATTATTTATTGGTGATCAATAATTTCACTGAAATATTCTCAAGTTCATGATATTGTTATTAATTTTTATATTATAAATCTAGCTAATGGCTTTTCAAAATAAATCAAGATTTAGAAACATGTCATTTATGTTATGTATGGTAAGTAAATTATACATCTAGCTAATTACTTTTCAAAATAAATCTAGATTGGAAAATAAGTCATTTATGTTATGTATGGTAAGTAAATCATATATTTAGCTAATTACTTTCCAAATTAAATCTACATTATGAAAATAAGTCATTTATGTTATGTATTGTAAGTAAATGATACATCTAGCTAACTACTTTCTGAAATAAATCTTGCATTATTTCTATCGTAATTTTTTCATTTAGGCGCTTATTCATTCTTTTATGGGATTTGAAAACAAGTCATTTATGTTATATATGATAAGTAAATTACACATCTAGCTAATTACTTTATGAAATAAATCTAGATTTTAAAAATAAGCCATTTATGTTATGTATGGTAAGTAAATAATACATCTAGCTAATTACTTTCCAAAATAAATCTAGATTTTCAAAATAAGTCATTTATGTTGGGTATGATAAGTAAATTATATACATCTAGGTAATTACTTTTCAAAATAAATCTAGATTTTGGAAATAAGTCATTTATGTTATGTATGATAAGTAAAAGATACATCTAGCAAATTACTTTCCAAAATAAATCTAGATTTTGAAAATAAGTCATTTATGTTATGTATAGTAAGTAAATTATACATCTAGATTACTTTCTAAAATAAATTTAAAAAATTCACACTATAAAACTCCCTTTCACCTTGCTCTACCAAAACACACAACTCTAGAAAACTCCTTTAAACATTTGAGTTAACCAAATTCCTTAAGCAATATGGCTAAGTTTTTGAGCTCTATCATTTGTTTCTTTCTCATTCTTTCAGGTTTGTCTTCTTCTTTTTTTAATAAAAAAATCTTTTTATATACTTATTATTTTGTTTGTGATATAGAAAATTAGTCGTAAATTTAAAATTCATTAAAATAACTTGTCTTTTTGAAATTCATGACAGTGTCATGAATTTCAAACTTAAAAAAGTTAACTTCACTACAGTAATATTATGGACGGAATCTCAGAATCTGTAATGAAGTTTCACCCTTCACTATCACGAATTTCAAAAACCATGACTATATATATATATAGATTTTTCCCTTTCAAATTTGAAAATTCATAACATTATCATGGTGTTTCTGCATCACTTTTGACACCTAGCTCATAATTTTTACTAATTTTTTTTTTTTTTTTTTATGTAGTTGCAATGACAAGTACACAAGTGAAAGCCCAACAAAGATGTTCTGAGACTTTGAAGGCCTCAGATTGCACCATGGCTGAGTGTCAAAGTGAATGCTTACAAAAACATAATGGAAATGGAGTTTGTACTGGTGGCAATCAAGGCCCCTTAAGTTGTGTTTGTGTTTACAATTGTTAGTTTCAATATTTTCAACTCTCCCTTTTTATGAAAAAAAATGAGTTATCAATAAAATATTAATCATTTTCCTAAGTATTGTTTCATTCATTCTTACCTCATTTAACTTTCTTTTAAGTATATATGCATATATATTTTTGTTTTATCTTGTTTATTATTTTGTCAATCTTAGCCGCGATTGAAAAGAACATTTTATATATTGTTGACAGCCATATGAATTTTGATTAATCATCGATATGATTATTTCACCAAACATAATTGAGTTGATAGCCATATGAATTTTGATTAACAATCGATATGATTATTTCACCAAACATAATTGAGACTAAAAAGAAAAATCAGAAACGAATAAATGACATGAATTTCAGATCAATCATAAGTATATTGATATACTTATTCACATGAACATATTCGAATAATGTAATATATGAACTCTCTCTCTTTCTTTCTTTTTTTTTTAGATAAACTCATAAAGCAATAAGTCAACTATTGAAAAACAACAATTAATCATATAAATTCTCGAATTAAAATTTAACCAACCACCTACTTTAAAAAAAAATTCATATGTACTTAGCTCAGAAAAAATAGTCTAATAGATTCACTCCAACTAATTAAGTTTTTCGATGAGATTATCACATATATAATTCATATTATTTAAAAAAATTCGGATGGGAATTCTCGATTAATGTAAACTAATTAAAAGGTACAAGATTTTTATTTTAAGAAATAAATAAATAAAAATTCAGTCTTCTAGATCCTTCTCAGCAATTCAGTCTTTCCGAACCCTCTAGAACCTCTTTTTCCTTTTCCTTTTTCTCTCACTGCGTTCCATTGGTCCATCACGTACTCCCGCAACACAGAATCAATTCCTCTCTCACGTGCTCATATCGCCGCCGCCGCCGTAGTACTCCGCCTCAGCGCCGCCGTAGAATGGCTCGTCTTGGAGAAGGAGACAAACGATGGATCGTGGAGGATCGACCCGACGGCACCAACGTTCACAATTGGCACTGGGCTGAAACTGACTGCCTCGAATGGTCACGAAACTTCCTCACTAACCTTTTAGCCAACAAAACCCTAATTGACGGCGAAGGTAACCTCAAAATCCGGACGAAAAAGATCGAAAAGCTTGAAGGAGAAGCTTATGTGAATATCCGGAAGGGGAAGATTATTCCGGGTTACGAATTGAATTTGGTTGTCTCTTGGGAAGGGGAAGTGAAGGAAGCTGATGGTAGTAGTGTGATGAAAATTGAAGGAAATGTTGAATTTCCTTATATTGCTGATGAGAATGCTGATGAAGATCCGGAAGTTAAGGTTACGGTTAAGGATGAAGGACTTATTGGGAAGAGATTGAAGGATGCGTTTGTTGTAAAAGGAAAGCCCTTTGTTTTGGAGCAAGTGAAGACGTATGTTAATGCTATGGCGAATGGTGGTCCTGCAAAGGAAGAAGGTGAGGTGAAGAAAGTAGTTAAGAAACCTGCTGGCGCTGGAAATGTTGCACTTCCTCCGACGACAGCTGTGGATGAGAAGGCAAAGGTTGTTGTGGCTAAGAAGGAGAAGAAGAAGGAAGGGTTTAAGACGATTACGATGACGGAAAAATTTAGCTGTAGGGCAAAGGATTTGTTTGAGATATTGATGGATGAGAATAGGTGGAAAGGTTTTACTCAGAGTAATGCAAGGATAAGCAAAGAGGTGGGAGGAGAGTTTAGCATATTTGATGGTTCAGTGACTGGAACTAATGTGGAGTTGCAAGAAGGAAAATTGATTGTGCAGAAATGGCGATTTGGTAACTGGCCTGATGGTATACATTCCTTGGTACGATTTCCTGACCTTTGCTTCTGTATTTGTCAAGAGTCTTCTTTTAATGTTAAATAAGGCAAATTACTCAGTATTGGAATGAAGTGTATCTGAACAGAGTGACACTGATGTTAAAGAATGGTATAGCCGAGCTCAACTAATTGGATTTGAAGTAGCTGATTGATTGATATATGATATTTTATGGGTTTGTAGTGTGTAGGATGAGTTATGTTCTAGGTAACTTAACTAATATTTGTATGTTTTAGTTCAAATATATCATCTGAATAGGCAAAAGCTATTAGCTTGAGTCTTTGTTTTCTAATGTTAATAAGGCAAAATGTCTTGAACGGAATGAAATAATATCTGATTAGAGTGGAAAGGAAGCTGGAGAATGGTATAGCTGACCTCAACTAATTTGGATTTGAGTTAGCTGGTTGATTGATATATGATTTTTTATGGGTTTGTAGTGTGTAGAATGAGTAGTATTCTTGGTAACTTTACTAGTATTTGTATGTTTTAGTTCAAATATTTCATCTGAATAGGCAAAAGATATAAGCTTCCGTCTTTTATTTTTATAATGTTAATAATAATGCAAAATGTTTTGTATTGGAATGAAATATTAGAGTGGAGAGGAAGATGGAGACTGGTATAGCTGACCTCAACTAATTTGGGTTTGAGTCTGATTGATTGATATATGATCTTCTATGGGTGTATAGTGTGGAGATTGAGTTATGTTCTAGGTAACTTTACTAGTATTTGTATGTTTTAGTTCCAATATTTTCATCTGAATAGGCTAAAGATATAAGCTTGAGTCTTCTTTTTGATGTTAGATAAGGCAAAATCTTTAGTATTGGGATGAAATATATCTGATTAGTGGAAAGGAAGCTGAAGAATGGTATAGCTGACCTCAACTAATTTGGATTTGAGTTAGCTGATTGATTGATATATAATCTTTCTAGGTAACTTTATTAGTATTTGTATGTTTAGTTCAAACTCTGAATAGACAAAAGATTAACCCTGAGTCTTCTTTTTTAATGTCAATAAGACAAAATATTTAGTATTGGAATGAAATACTATATCTGATTAGAGTGGAAAGGAAGCTAGTGTGGAGGGACTACATTCTTAGATGATAATGGAATAGGTGGAAGATATTTGATGTCTATTCAAGTGTGCAGTTCTCTGTTACTTGAGCTTCTTACTTGAACTAGAATGCAAGCAATGACCATGGGTGTTGAAGTCAACCCCTAGTTTTAAATAAGTACTAATTGATACATGGTTTTGGGCTTTCGGCGTTGTTCTTCTACAAAATTTGGTGTATCAATGGTGTTGTTTGAATTATTCCCCCAGGGCTTTGGTCTAGTGGTAAGGGCGTAGCTTGTGAATGTCTGGTAGTTAGGTGGAGAAGGTAGAAGGGCAGACCCATCATGATAATCTCATGCCTAACACAAGATAATCTCTCCAAAAAGATATTCCTGCTTGCCAACCGATGCTACTTCTGCTACAAGCACACAGAAAGTGTCAACCACTTGCTACTGCACTGCCCAGTTGTCTCAGACCTTTGGAATATGTTTTGCTTGTTTTTTGGTCTTTCCTGGGTCATGCCTTTCTCTGTTAGGGATGCTCTTGAAAGTTGGAGTTCACGGGAAGTTGACAAAGCCATCAAGAGTATCTCCATGATGATCCCTGGTGCTATTTGGTGTTTAGTACTCTTCTTGGATTGTTTTTTAGCTCTATAGTGTAGGAAGAAGCTACAAGTTCTTATTTTTGTGAGCTTAACTGATCTATCCTTGTAAAGCTTGCATCTTCTTGATGCCTTTGAATGGATCTTACTTTATCAAAAATAAAAAATAAAAAAATAGAAGGGCAGACCTATCATTCACCTAGTTTTAATCCATGCACCATTGGCCTTTAGGGATTTCTCAGTCATAAAAAAAAAATCATGTTTGAATTGATTTTCTGAATTAAAAACTCTCTTTATCCTCGCTTTGTCATTTCTGTTCATTGTACCGTGTGGTCAATATGTTTAAATAGATAGAACTGTGACTACCTGCTGGCGACATGGTGTGTTGCGAGCCTTGGGGATATTTATAAATAAATGGGTCTGATGGAATGATGGTCTTTTTCTGATACATCTCTGGTGATGATGAAACGTTGCAGGTCCGAATTACTTTTGACGAGCCTCAATCTGGAGTTACAGTAATCAATTTGACACATACAGATGTACCAGAGGAAGACAGGTGCGTTGTAATTTATCTGATTACTTGTGTTAGTTTGCTTATGTATGGTTATACGAATTTTGCCTTTTCATTTTTGCTACTGATGGTGCAGATATGGTAACGCAACTGTTGTGGAGAATACAGAGAGAGGATGGAGGGACCTTATCTTCCACAGGATACGGGCTGTTTTTGGTTTTGGAATCTAAATTCTCCATTAGTGTGGAATTTTACAAGCGATGCTTCCCTTCAGTATAGACTGCATACTGCATGAGTCCGTTCAACTGAGTTTTTCCTGAGTCGATTGTCAGTTTTTCGAGCTTAATAACTCAATTTGATGGTGAACTTTTAGAATGTCTCCAATGGAACTTGTTCAACTTGTCTTCAATGAAAACTTATTCATCTTTGTTGGACGATCGTTGCATCCAGTTTTTCGTTTCATTATTGCTTGCTTGGTAGTAGTGTGGTGTTATGGTGCTGCTTTCATTATTTTGTGTATGCATCATTTTGATATCCTATGCCTACTGGTGGCAATCCAATTTTAGCTTCATCTATTTTCAATCCGTCCTAATTTGATTCAACTCACCCATTTGTCACCACACTATGTCAGCGTAGATACATACTATTTGTTTCGACCAAAGTTTTTAGTTCCAACATCACCAATTCACCATATTTGATAATGCAAAAGGATCCTTTGTAACAACTGTACATATTGAAATGCCCTATTGCTGAATATACAAATTGATGTCAAACTTTGGACAAAGCAAAATAAATTTGTTGTTTATTTGGACTAGTAATAACTATACAAAGTTTTTGATCATTTCTCTCACTTCTTCAATTACAAGCCATGCCTTGTGCCCTCCAATTACCTCAGCTTTCATTTCCCCATCTTTCCACAACTGCAACAAGACTCAAATAAGTTTGGGTTGATTATGTGAATTCCCTCTTTTGTTATTCAAGCTCATTTCATATAAATCATTATACTAAATGTAAATATAATAAAAGATCTTTCGAACTTTGAAAGGTGGGAGAATCCATAATGCTCACCTGAATTGTTGGCATTTTCTGGAGATCGAAACAAGAATCAAGTTAGCTGGCTAACACAGGAACATGAACAGCAATAGACAGATAAAATACTACTTAAAGTTGTGCCCAAAACAGTACTTACTGAGATGTTTCCTCTCTTCACTAAAGTTTGTGGCACTTTATTGACATCCACATAGTAGAATTTGAGTCTAAAAACAAGAGGGAAAAAAACATAAAAATCCAGCTTATTGTCAAACTACTGCCAAATTAATAACATGGCAAAATAGTTCATGATTTGTAATGACCACACAAGCAGTACATAAAGAAAGCAATAAAAGAATTTTAAGTATAAACTATTCAAGAAATTTTTTAAGGCATCGTTTTGTCTTGGGAGCAGACATGAAAAAGGGGCTTACTTGGTATCAAACTCAGCAGCAAGTTTCTCCAATTTAGGCTTCAAATATATGCATTTCCGGCACCAAGCAGCCATCCTATCAATCATTTGCTACAAACAAATCAATCTAACGACAACTCTATGAATTTGATTGTGTCTCTAAAAATGAAGAAAATAATCATCCAGTGTCCGAAGTCCATTGTCTAACTAATCCAGAATAATACGAGATTCCATCTCTGGGATCAAACACGAGATTTGTGGTTAAAATAAGGACCTTTACTGTCAAAAAGACTACATCTCAGAACTCTAACTCGAGACCTATGATTAAAGGAAGGACCTTTACTATCAAAAAGACTCCATGCATGACTTGAACCTGAGACCATTGGTTAAAGGAAGGACTTCTACTATCAAAAAGAAATACCTTAACTATAAAAAAGACTCCATTTTGAAGTTCAAACCCGAGACTTTTAGTTAAAGGTAGGACCTTTACTATCAAAAAGGCCTTGTTTTAGATTAAAACCTGAGACATATAATTAAAGATAAAACCTTTACTATTCAACCATATTAGACTAAAACTCGAGATCTATGATTAAAGACAAAACCTTTACCATTCAACCTCATTAAACAAAAACTCAACACCTATGATTAAACACAGAACCTTTACCATTCAACCACATTAGACCAAAACTCGAAACCTATGATTAAAGATATAATCTTTACCATTCAAACCATATTAGACTAAAACTCGAGACACTCAACTACATTAGACTAAAACTCGAGACCTCTAATTAAAAACAGAACCTTTACCATTCAACCACATTCATTCTTGTATCACAAAGAAGGTAAAGATAAGATTTTTACCAATCAATGATGATGGGTTGTGAAAGCTCTTTAGCAGAGTCTAAAATCTGATCAAGTTGTTCACTACTCTCAATGGGTTGCATATCAACAGCAGCTGGTCTTGACAAATCTGGCCAAGAGGCATGAATTATAAACTCCCTTTTTATTTTCTTCTTCCAATCACCTCTTCTTTTATCAACAAAACAAAATCCATATGATTTTACAATATTTAGATTCCCTCTACTGTTCAAAAACAGATGCTGATTCTCTCTATTGTAGATTTCTCTGTACAGAATTTGGGAATTTGGTGCTAAAATTGACATTTTTTAGAAGTTTTTGGTACTTGAAAAGAGGTGACTGTATAAAAAAGGATTAGATATTTGGGTGTGTGAGGTTTTTTTCCTCATTTTTTAATTTACAAGTAGATATTTTTGTCAAAGGTACAAACTTGTGATGCATTCTTGATTTTATTTCTTGAAGGAAAAGCTTATCCACTTATCCTTGTAGTGTATTGGAGTTTTGTTAAAGGAAAAAGACCATTTGGTGCCCATCTTGTAGAAGAGTTGCTTTTTCTTGACCCTTTGTCCATGTGGAAACTATATAATACGGTGTCAAATGGACAGGTTAGGTTGAATTTGAACGAGTTAATATTGATGAACTAATAAATGAGAAGATTGTTAACTCGTTTAAAGTTTATTTAGGCTGAAACGAGTTAGATCAAAATGGGCTAAACAATAGATCATAATCTAACTTGAGTTTTACTGTATTTATTTTCTTATAATTTATTTAAGCATCTAATAGTTTTTTACTTCTAAATATGACTATATATCACATATCGAACAAAAAGATATTTTAAAAATAATTGTTTCCTCCTTCGTAGGCTTGATACACCTTACTCCACATGAAATTACACCTAATGATCTTGAAAATTGATAGTCTTGAACTTTCGATCTTCATTTGCATCAAGGTTAAATGGAAAAACTTGTTGACCTCTAAGCTTTGTTCATTAGGCAAGTGAAGCGGGGACAAAATTTTAATATCACCGATCTTCAAGGTCATTCTTGTAAATCATCCCTCCACTTGGATCCTAAGTAATTCCTATTGGGCTTAGTAATTGAAAAGCCCATCAGCCCATTTGAGTTTGGGGCAATATAGATTGGGCTGATAAAGCCTATCAAAATAAGGAAGCACACTTGATCATTTTCGTTTATTTATCATAGTTGGTGAAATGATAAGCACTCTTCTTTTCTTGTTTAGAGTCGTCTTTAAACTTTTTCTTCCAAAGTGAAACTTTGCAGGCACCAATGTAGATTAGTCAAGCCTCAAAGCAAATATAATCGCAAAAAAAAAGAAAGAAGTAATAGTAGGGTATAGAGGAATCATATGACAATTGATTAAAAGTCCATGTCATTCTATTCAATTTTCATATTACAAAAGTTCTTGACAGAACTTAAAATTAGATCAGCATTTCGTCTTTTTTCTATTGGAGTCATCTAATTCTTTTTTTCCCTTTTTCATTTAAATGAATTTAGCTAGCTAACGTTTTATTATAGATTTAGTTAAAATTCAAACTATTACACTTAAAGTTGTGTTGAAAAATAATTACCTTTTTTTAACTTTGAAATTAAATTTAAATATATGTTTTACATGATTTATATCAATATAAAGATTTTTTTAAGATGAACTTTTAAAAATTGACTAAATCTCATAGACGAATAATATTCAAAAAAAATAATCTACTTTCAATATAACTAGAGCTTTATATTTGATGAAATTTTTAGTCGGTGGACAAAAAGTGGTTGGCAAATAGGAAGTTTAAACTTCAATGAAATTATAGCCCTTTTTCCATTGGTCATTAATTTCCTCAATTATAAGAGGTGGTGGATATTATTCAACGTCTCTCTCTTCTTTCTTTTTTTTAAAAAAAATAATTAATAATAAGAAGAATTTCATATTAAAATAATTCAGTCACACGGTTTATGAAAAATGAAAGGAATTCATATTTTTTTCCTT
Organism: Solanum etuberosum; assembly: GCA_029582245.1. Lineage (NCBI taxonomy): Eukaryota > Viridiplantae > Streptophyta > Magnoliopsida > Solanales > Solanaceae > Solanum > Solanum etuberosum. Next base: position 49,112 of record JAJONR010003529.1, on the reverse strand, counting down.
TTTGTGAATGAATATAAAATCTTTGAACTCTACTATCAAACACAATAAAATATAAGACGCATTCTCCTATATTGTGTTGATATTAGGGCGAAAATTGGTTTGAAATTTATATGTTCGTTTATGTTATATATCTCGAGTTAATTGTACAAATAAATTATTAAATTTACAGTTTAATACTTAGTATATTGTATGACCTCTCAAAATTGTGAGTCCATACATGTCATTTTAGTAACAGAAATATGTCTACAACATATGAGTAATTGATTCTTCCTAGTATGGCCCTAGGGACATAATGTTTGATATACCGATAACTATTCTACACTATCATAAAAGATCGTGATAAATATTTTGTTTCTCTTTTAATAAGAGATTTTAAATTCGGCCGCGTTTACGGAGTATTATTGTTTGTACAAAATCTAACAAATTTTCAAGGTAACACCTTTTAACCTTGTACTAGTGAAAAAGTAAAAGACAAACATTCTAATTAAAGTACTTGTTGTTTCTACCCAAAAAGAAAAGAAGAAATAAAAGTACTTCATATTACACGTGGCAGCATCTCCTTCGTTTGTTATTTATCTTCTAAATTCTCTCTGACAATACCAAGGCAGTGGCATTCCTGCTAATAAACTCAAAACAAGTGTTATTTTCGAACCCAAAGTGTCAATTAAACATTGACAAAGTTGAAAAAGGTGAAATAAGCTTTGACCTTTTGAGTCCACTAACGACGACGTATGATACGTTAAATATATTTCTTAATAAAGAGTTAATTAATGAGTATTATTTTAAGTAACTTCTTTACTTTAAATTTAATTAAAGTAGCTTTGTTTACTTTAATGCATATTTAGTAGTATTGATTCATTGTTGATTAGTAATCATTGGTACAAAGTTGGTTGAAGTTGAAGCTAAAATGAGTGTATTCTACAGGTGATTAAGCTATATTAGGACATGTTTTTTTATTGGAAAATATTTTTTTTCAGATTTACTATGAGTAAATATAATTATTTCACCAATATTTCAACTTGCGAGTAAATAATACTCATCTTACAAAGTTTTGAGTTTTTGTATCAAATTTTAGGGATGAGAAGACCTCTTCATATGGTCTTAAAATACTTGTCCATAAATTAACTTTTAAAGTTCACTTGAACCCAAAATCCATTTTCAGATTATGATATTAAAATCAAACTTTATCTTAATATTTTATTTACCCAATTTTGAACCTTATATCATATTATTTATGCTCTAGTTATGGCATATAGACTTTTCAAAAATAAACATATCTTAAACAATTCTTATTTCATGAGCTAATTTTTAAGTTCATATATAATAACTTGTAAAATCACTTAAGAAATGTAAATTGTGGCGAATTCCTCCTTTTGCTCCTTAGCCAATAAGGTATTAGCAGCCGTTTACAATTGTTGTTCTTCTCCGAATGTCAAGTTCTTACATGAGTATTGCTCATCTATCCATCAGCAAAAACATTGTTTCCCGTATTCTCCCTTCGAACTTAAATGTGTTAAGCATTGCCACTAACGTTTATCCAGAATCAAACTTTTCATGAAATTCATAATTACATTATTTATAATTTATTAGAAAAGTTCAATTCAATAAACTCTACTAAGGGTAAGGAAGAATCAGATGAATTCGATCTCTAATCTCCCTTATGGATTACCAAGAAAGTCTAGAAGGTTTTTTTTTTTTTTCCACAACTCTCTCTCTCTCTTAGAAGCACACATTGAGAGTCCACATTCCACACAACACGCTTTAATACATCCCAACTTTCTTCTTCCTCTTTCTCTCTCATTGCCATTTGCTGCCTTTTTTACTTCTCTCTCACTTCTCAAGGCTTTTCATTCTTCTCTCTTCTTGTTTTCCACATCTCAAATTATATCAATACATTGTGTTTCTCACTAAAAACTCTGTTTTTTCCTTAAAAAAACACCCCACTAGGCAGATATGGCTGATACAGCAAAATATACACCAATTAATGGTGGAAAAACTCTGATTACAGACCTGAAAACTCACTTCTCTTTTCTTAAAACCAAAAGAACTGTTACTTGTGCATATGGGTTCATGTTTGTTTTCATTCTTGTTACTTTTTTCTTGGCTTTTAGTCCTTCCCCTAACTCTTCTTCTCCTTGGTTCACAAATATCTTCTCTTTAAGCAGTAGTAGTACTAGTACTAGTACTAGTGGTGGAAGTACTTTTTCTGATGAATCTTCTAGATCTCACTTCTCTTCAGTTTATTCTTACTTTTTCCCCAATTCCTCACAGCAACTTCAAAATTTTGCCAGCCCCAGATCCCAAAACTCCAATTTTGAGCCTCTGAACAATGATTCACATGATCAGGTTGAAGTCTTGGAAACCCCCTTGAAGCCTTCTGTGAATGTGTCAGCAGTAGCACCAGTTTCTTCATCTGGGTTGGCTCAAGAATCATCAAGTGTGAAGGATCAGCCTCAAAGTAAGGATTTTGATGATAAAAATGGAGTCTTGAAAAAACCCTTGAAGCCATCTGTGAATGTGTCAGCAGTAGGATCAATATCTCCATCTGGGTTGAATCAAGAATCATCAAGTGTGAAGAATCAGTCAAAAAGTAAGGATTTTGATGACAAAAATGGAGTCTTGGAAAACCCCTCAAAGCCTTCTGTGAATGTGTCAGCAGTAGCACCAAAATCCTCTTCTGGGTTGAATCAAGAATCATCAAGTGTAAAGAATCAGCCTCAAAGTAAAGATTTTGATGATAAAGTTGGAAACTTGAAGGCAAATCAGAGCAAAAATCCATTGGAAAAGTCACCAGCAAGTGTGAATCAGGCAGCAAAATCTGGTAGTGAGAGTAAAGAGAAGGAAATTGCAGAAAAGGGAGTGAAGGGTAATTTCACTTCCTCATTTGTGAAAAGCCAGAGTGATGGTACAAATTTAGATGTGTCTACAAAGAAGAAGAAGGATGAAGATTTGGTTAAGTCTTTGTTGAGTTGTGATTTCTTTGATGGGAATTGGGTGAAAGATGAGTCTTACCCTTTGTATAAACCTGGTTCTTGTTCTCTGATTGATGAACAATTTAACTGTTTTCTCAATGGTAGACCTGATAATAATCATATGAAGATGAAATGGAAGCCAAATGCTTGTACTCTTCCAAGGTAATATTTTGCTATTTATGCTCAACTTAATTCTAATCATAGTTTTATCTGATCTATGAGCTTAAAGGACCCCAAAACTTGTTCGGACTGAGGTGTAGTTGTTGTTGTTTTTGTATGAAGTCCGAATTGGCACGAGTTTGAGCTTAAATGAAGCAATGATGATTCATATAGCTGATCCCAACGTGTTTGGACTGAGGCGTAGTAGTTGTTGTTTTGAGGTCCAAATTAGGCCGACTTCAACTTGTTTGCGACTGAATATGTTGTTGTTGATGAGATCATATGCTTCTTGAGTTTTCAATCACTCAAGAAAATCGATTGCTTGTGAAATATGGTATTTTTCATTTTTGTTCATTATCTGTGAGATTTGATCTAGTTCTATAATTAAACCATGATTTCTTTATCTCAAAGTAGATCTTTTTCATCGATTACGTTGTAAATAAATCTTTTAACAAGCTATTTGTACTTGTTTTGCTTCTTTGAGATCGAATCAATATATGTATTCTTGAAGTTTTCTAACAATTGATTTTTGGAACTTGTTGACAGATTGAATGGAACTCATATGCTGGAATTGTTGAGAGGAAAGCGATTAGTATTTGTCGGTGATTCGCTCAATAGGAATATGTGGGAATCCCTTGTTTGCATTCTTAGAAACTCTGTCAAAGATCAGAAAAAAGTCTATGAAGAATCTGGCAGACAACATTTTAGGACTGAGGCTTCATATTCATTTCTATTTGAGGTAAGATACCGTACCCGTGTCGGAGACATTTTTGAAGAGTCCGAGCAACATAGCTACTATTAGACTTCGTAATCATTAGATGTTCACAATCTAATGACATCTTTCATTTTTCGATAATTCAGGAGTATAATTTCAGAGTGGAGTTTTTTGTATCTCCATTCTTGGTACAAGAATGGGAATATGCAGATAAAAATAGAGTGAAGAAGGAAACACTTCGACTTGATTTAATCGGACAGTCTGCTGATAAATATAAAAATGCAGATATCTTAATCTTCAACACCGGCCACTGGTGGACACACGAGAAAACTTCATTGGGGTACGATTTATTGTTTTTTTGTTTTTTCAATCAATATGTATAATCTATAGTTGTTTATGCTTTAAGAATATATTTTTACATTAAACAATGCTGCATGTTACAGGAAGGACTATTATCAAGAAGGAAGTCACGTGTACAACGAATTAGATGTTCTTGAGGCATTTCGAAAAGCTTTAACAACATGGGGAAGATGGGTTGATTCCCATGTAAATCCTAAGAAAACATTTGTTCTCTTCAGAGGTTATTCTGCGTCTCATTTTAGGTAAATCCTAGACATTTACTTGTCGATAACTCAAGTTCTCTTCTCTATAGTAGTGTCGTTGTTCATCGGTTAATTTCACGTTGGGTTTTCACCTGCGGTTACTGAACTTTATTCACTATAACAGTAAAGTCATAAAACTATCTTTTGTTGCATTAAAGTACGTGTAAATTGCTCAAACAATGACTTAATCAGAAGGTCAAATTCCTGATGTCGGGTAATTCTTTAATATTATTTTGAGCCAGAAATTTTACCTTCGGGTCATTTGTATCATTTGAGCAATTCACACCTAGTTCAGTTATTTTAATGTGACAAAAAATAGTTTTGTGATTCTACCATTACCACGGATGAAGTTAAACGACCATTCATGAAATTAACTTGTTCATCCATAACCTATTTGTTTAGTTGCCCTATGTTGCTCAGACTCTACAAAAATGTTATTGCTGCACCCGTATCGGATCCTCGATCAATGCACTACTTTGGAGGATCCGACAAGCACCTAACAACATTTTTAAAGAGCCCGTGCAACATAACTTTTGCCTATTAATATTATACATCATTACAACAACATAATACCTAGTGTTATCCCACAAGCGGGATTTGGTGAGGATGATGTTACCCCTACCTTTGTGAGGTAGAGAAGTTGTTTCCGTTATTTTGCTTAAACTATCTATTCTTTTTTACAGCGGCGGACAATGGAATTCAGGTGGAGCTTGTGACCATGAAACAGAACCAATCAAGAACACAACATATCTAACTCCATATCCATCAAAGATGAATGTATTAGAGAGAGTTTTAAAAGGGATGAAAACTCAAGTCTCATATCTCAATATCACAAGAATGACAGATTTTCGAAAAGATGGTCATCCATCAGTATATAGGAAACAAAAATTTACCAATGAAGAGAAGAAATCACCATTGTTGTTCCAAGATTGTAGTCATTGGTGTCTCCCTGGTGTACCTGATGCTTGGAATGAGTTGCTATATGCCAAGATTTTAGTAAATCAACATCAAAAACAACAAGACGACAAGAAGTCATAGAGGGTCGGGTCCATTATTCATCGAGTGTCACACTAGTAAGCCTTATTGACCCTCAGGAATTTCTCGGTTATATATACAAGAATATGGGAGAGTATGTTTATAGACTATATACGCGAGAGTTGAGAAGCTTCCCCCATTCTTCTCGGGAAGGGTAGCCTTGGAGCAACAATAATGTTGTCTTCATGTAATCTATACATTACTGGTCACATCAATCATGTAAATTGTATTCTTAAATTATTTACATTATTTATTTTGAATAATTTATTGAATCATAAGATTAATCATGTTTGGGATCAGGGGTATTGTATACATTTTTTTTTTAATACAAATTGTTGTTTTGTGACATAGCATTTTTCTTAATTATTGTGCGTAATTAAGGGATCTAATTAAGTTCCATGTTACACAATACACATGACATATCTGCTTGACAATGAAAATTAGTTGTGTTTGATTAGAGAGCTTGTCGTGTTGGACTATTTAGGAAAAAAATAGTTAAAGTAATTCTTAAATATTTTAATTCTGTTTACTTTTCCTAGTTAACATGGGATGTTTTTCTGTAAGTGTTCTAGTTATTTATACCAAAATAAATAAATAATTACATTTAGTATAATTTAACCAGTTATTATATATTTTACTTTATATGAGTATCTTATTTTTCTAAAAAGGTTAACATATTAAATTCACTGTGAAAGTTTAGTCAACCAAATCTAATAGCTTAAAATCCTGAAGATTTCTAATTAATTATTATTCTCTCCCTTCTTATTTATATATCATCCTTACTAAAAATAGATGGTCTTTAATACTCCCTCCGTCCCTTTTTATATGTCATCTCTTTCTATAAATAGCTGGACCACAATACTTGTCATTTTATAAAATTTATGCATAAATTATTATACGTTGCCTATTATACCCTTGATAGAGTAGTTAATTAATCTTGAAAATGTATTCATCATTTATTATAAAGTTGACTAAAGAAAACATTAAATAAGGGTAGAAGGGTAAAGTTACATCATTTCTCAATTCATAAATGACATTATTCTTCCTATTTTACCCCTATGAGTTACTCCTTGTCCCTAATTACTTGTCCACTTTTTCTTTTTTAGTTGTCCCTAATTACTTGTCCATTTTGACAAATTAAGAAAGTACAATTTTTTTTTAACTATTATATCTTCAATTAATTACTTTGAAAAATGTAGAACTTCTTGAAAATCTTAAGTTTTTAATTCATCAACTTCTAATTAATAGGGATAAAATGATAAACTCACTATGTCAATAATTGTTCTTAATAGGTGTGTCAATTTAAAAGTGGACAAGTAATTAGGGACAGAGGGAGTATTAGCTTTGAAAATATACATTTGACCAACATAGAAAAACTAAGTAAATAATTCATGTCTATTGATCAAATTAATTAATCAAAATAAATTAATATATATTCATTGATTGAAAATTGAACTTCAAAAAACTATTAAAGAAGGGGAGAATAGTAAATTTACTAAGTTTCTTAATGCACGTGAAATTTAAAATAGTGAAATATAAATATGAAAGAAGTGTGTTTTATTGGGTTTAGGTTTTCGTATGTTAACTAGAACTGTTTCAAAACTATCATGAGTACACTTTTTCAAGGAAGGAAAAAAATGACATTATATATGTAACATATTTAAATAAAAAATAAGCAAATCCTACTTTTTTTTAAAAATAAATCCTATTTTGGGTGGATTTTTAAAAAAATGTCTCATATAAATTAGTATAATATGCGTTTTGGACCATATTTATGGTATATAGCTATTTATTGGTTGTCTTCAACTATTTTAGAAAAAATCGTCCTATTGTCCCATTTGAATTGATTACTTCATAGGGGACCATGCAATTAATGCAGTTAATTGTTTATGAATTTAGCTTAGATTAGTATCTATCCACCATCAAACATCTCATTTTTGTATATTTTTTTTGGACAAAAAAATTGTCAGGATTTAAGCTCATAATATGTATTGTTCGTTTTGATTCAATAAATATCATCAATTTACTCTTTGGGTTATGTTCTTGTTGAGCTCAAAAGTGTGTATTATGTAAATTTATCATATTTGTTATAAAACTTTTCACTTTCTTCTCTTGTTTTGATATGAAATTCGCCTAAGCTGTAACATGCACCTTAGATTTATCCTATGATTATACTGAGGGAGTATCAAGCTCTGATATCATATTTATCACGAAACCCAAGCTCATGATGCATATGATTATTTGGCCAACATATGAATTTGTTCCTCAAATTGTGCAATCATCGAACTTAAAATCGTATAAACTTGTACTTTACCTTATAAAAATATTCACTTTTCTCTTACATTTCAAAGATTCGCCTAAGATGTAAAATACAAACCTTCCTCAAGGCTAAAGAGACATGTCAATCCTTCTGTTTGGTCCCCTTGGTTAGGAATTGGGACCTCATAATTCTCAACACATTTCATTGACCAATACACCACACCTCGATTTGTGACATGAAAGAAGTAGTTATGTAGGAAGCTTCATGTAAGCATTTGAGATCAACCAAAGACAATGAAACAAACAAAGATTTTAGGCATAGAACATGGTATTCTGCAATAATCTTAGTATTCAGTAATGCAAGATAACAGAAAGCTTCTAAAACAAAGAAACAAATGAATGTTGTTCACATCTCAGATTAAATTTATTCAGTCAAAAAGTCTAAAAGCTTAACATGAGCTGAGCTTAAATGAAACAGTCAAGATTCATATAGCCGAACCCGACTTGTTTGGAATTGAGGCATAGTTGTTGTAAAGTCCAAAAGCTCTTAAGCTCTGTACTGCTGGCGTTGCTCGGACTCTCCAAAACTTCTGCAGTACCTATATCAGATCATCCAAAAATGCACTACTTCTGAAGGATCCGACACACATCTAATGACATTTTTGAAGAGTCCAAGCAACATACACTGTGGGGATGCAGAACAGCATAGAAGAGTTCTTTAATTATTAAGAATATAAAGAGTTCCTACACTTGTGAAAGGTTGATAACTTCAAAATACACGTGATGATTTATCCTTAAGATAGTAACATCCAAAAACATTATCAATAACAAGAACCAGAAAGTCAAAGTCTGATGGGACTATTGATCGCTACAAGGCTCGCGTGATAGCCAAACACTGATTAATTCCCAAATATAGGAAAACAGGAGTGTCAAGAGATGAGATAATTTCTACTATCTCCATGAGTACAATCTAGCACCGAGTACAGCCACAACGATACAAGGCACACGATGCACCATCTTAATGCTCACAGAAATACCAAACCAAGTAAGCCACAGGAATGAATTATATGGATAAAATTTCAATTTATTGAGGACATCAAGAGCAGGTATACCAACAAAACTACCATTTGCATGGTTATTTACAGAGGTAAAAGACAAATTCGCGCGATTATTTAAACAAGTTTTTTTTTTTCTCTTTTCATATGACTTGTAGCTGGAAAGCTTGGACCTGCCGGATAAGGAAACTAATGGTAGAAGACTAAGCAGCAAATTGGAAAAGGTATTATGAAACTCAAGGAAAAGTGTACATTTCCTACCGATACGCCTAAAGAAACTCAGAAATATCAATGACATACGGGGAATGTGGGGGAGGGGTGTGCTTGGGAGGCCGAACATGATAAGAAGAACGCAAATCAGTTTAGCCTCCTCCTCCTAGGTGCACGTGAATCTCCACTATCCACATCTGAAATTCTGGAAGCATCGTTTCTTCTTCTGGAAGATGATGTAGAAAGGGACACCCTAGAATCTATTTCAGCAGCAGTATCCACTGTTTGACTCTCTGAGTGTATAACAGCAGCAATACTCGAAACAGAATCTCTATCTTCAACTGGTAGAGGCTGCTCCTGATTTCTCTCCACAGTGTTACTACGGAAGTATGGCTCAACCAGTCTTCCACCAGAACCAAAGGCAGAAGCAAGATTGGCATAATTAGCAGCTCGATGTGAATTTGATCTGCGGAGTAAAAGAGAGGAAAGACGACGGGTTTCCCACACATCAGAGTTAGTTGGACTGGTCTGTGTCAAGTCAACCACATCATCAGAAGGCAGAACAGGATTCTGTTCTCTGCGTCCCCTGGAAGTAAGAATACGGTTGAGCAGGGAGCTGCTTCGCTCAGGTAATTCATGAGAACCTTCAGAATTCTGCTGTTGTAGCTGAGACAAATCAAATCTACTGCCAAGACGGCGAATCATTTCTTCCATTGGAATGGTGAATGCTGTCCTTTGAATAGTCTGCCTCCAGCTCTCGACACGCCTTGCTTGAGGCCTATGAGGGATTTTCAGAGTTGAATCCTCTTCAGGCTCTCGCACATTAGTTCCACGTCCATAAATTGGGATTACATTCTTCATAGTCACTTCCCCTTTACAAACAGGGCATTCCTTTGCATCTGAATGGAGATGTAACCACCGATAAAGGCATGGCCAACAAAACAAGTGACCACAACAAGTCACAACAGGTTCTTTCGACAAGTCCAGACATATATTGCAATCAAAGAAGCTTCCCCCCTCCTCACTATTAACCTTTTCACTGTCTTCTTTTTTCCCCAGAATCTCATCATGTAAATACCCGTCATTGTTATCGCATGTATTTTCCACCTCCGAGGGTCTCTCCTCAGTAACAACATCATCTGTTTGTGATTCACTCCTACCAATGAACTCCATCGCAATACTTCTAGCTTCTGCAGGAACAGGAATGTTTCTCAAAGCTGACCGCCATCTGCTCCTCCTTTGCCTAACAACTTCCCTAAATCGATAACCATCTAACAAATCCTCTAAATTCATATCCTCAATGGGAAATGTTGCAGGAACAGGCTCAGAATCATCAGTAGGACTATCAACAGGTCCCAAATTCAGATCAAGATTCATCGTATTCGGTGTACTATCCTCCATAGCAATTCAACCAACAACAAAAATAAAGAGCTACAACAAGCTCCAATTTTTCCAAGCTAAACGAGGTAAAAGACTAGAGCTTTCCCACTATACCAAATGAAAAAAAAAAAAACAAGATTCCCTTTTAAATCAATTCAAATGAAAACCCTCAACCTTCTACTACTATTCCACTCAGAAAAATCAAACCCCAAATTCAAGCAGCTAAAATTTGAGCAGAAACCCTAACATTTCTCAGGTCAGAACAAAATCAATTAAAACCCCCAAATAATTAACATAGCCAAAAACCAAAACCCTAGAGCAACAATTCCAAGAAAGGTGTAATTTTTTCTGGGTAAATCACATTAATAACAAAAACCCAACAATTAAACACAAGAAAATCGAAAAGGGTCGCTAAGATTGTGAGCCTAGATGAGAATAAAGTTCTACAATCAGCTGAAAACCCACAATTTAGAACCCCTTTTTCCAAAATTAAAATCAAATTAAATTTAGGGTTTTTTGTTTAACAAAGTAAAACAAAAAGATAGAGAGAGAGAAAGACCTTGAGTCACCAAGATTGGGTTTTGCTGAAGGAAATCAGGTATAATTGCTGTGAAATTAGCAAAAATTTCAGTTGATTTGCCATGTCTGAGTGAATTAGGGATCTGGTCCACTAGTATAGAGAGAGAGATTTTGTATCTAATTCGGGTTAAATTCCGACCCGAGAGTGTAGGGAGAACAGCTCAGATACAGAGGAAGGTGAAGGGGTGGGGTTATAGTCTATGCACACGTAAGCAACTTTTTGGTAATTTTCTTACTTCCCCAAATTTTTGTGTGTCCAAATTCATGCCATGTCATCATCCACGTAAGCAAGTGGGCCCCACTTTTCACTTTCTTTTTTTTTTGATTTTTTTTTATTTTCAATCTAGTGTCTGATACTTGAATTGAGTTTGATTGGGTAGTGTTCTCTATCAAATTTTTTTTTTTTTTTTTTTTTTTTTTCATATATGGTGTTTGAAGAAATTTTCATTTACACATCATTGAATTTTTTCTATTTACAAAAGATTTAAGGAAAGGAAATTGAAGGTGTGAACAAGGTTTCATGATTAATAGTTGAAGAGAAACTGAAATTATACAAGGTATATGGATATTGTTAGTGGTGTGAGATTTGTTGAGGTAAATTGTATAGGCTTTGATTTGAAACAGATAATATTATACTATGTTAAATGTATATTTTGAAGTTGTTTTAGTCTAATAATGATTATCAGAGTCGATAATTTTGATAAGATGAGTGTGAAAAAAATTGAGTATTGGTGTGCATGACTTACTATCTCTATCTGTCTATAGAGCGATTTTGTAACTATCTTTGTCGATTTATAGGCCGATTGTAACTATCTTTATCAATATACAGACCAACTTTAATAACTATCTTTACCAAATACGAATACACAAAAAAAATTTAAAAAAAAAAAGAATACACAAAAAAAAATTATGAGCTTCAATGACCATAAATTCTCAAATGTGTCACTTAAATCTTAGTTGAGGAAAAGGTATTAGATATGCCGATAAAATTTCACATTACTGATAGTTAAAAAGAAAAGACTTTTGTAAAAATATATGCAATTTTAGCTAAAAATGGATAATATCATACTATATTAAATATGTTTTAAAATTATTTTAACCCAACAATAAAAACTCTCTTATTGTACAAAAGTGTCTTAGGCCCACCATGACTTGGAAAACTATGAGATGCATGTGAAGCTGCTAAGCTCCCAAGTCCCAATTATTGGGCTTCAGATCATAGGTACATGGTCCAGTCGAAAGAAATTACCGATTCAATTAAATTCAATATTTTTTGATACGATATTTGGATGTGTGTATATATATATAACAAAAATGCGTTCAACAATATATAATCTAGTTGAGGAAATTATAATCATAGAAACAAACTATTTTGACTCTTCAAATAGTGGCGAATGGAGAGCGTAATTATAATAGAGTTTGACCGAACCCAATATTTTCAATACGACGTCTGAATATGTATGTGAATTCTAAAACTGTATTGAGTTTACTGATACATAATCTTGTTCAAGAAATAATAATCAACAAGAAAAGAACCGTCTGACTCCTTAAACATGGGTGAATGCATGAAGATGGTAATTACTTTGACTCAACCAAATTCAATATTTTTGACACGATGTTTGAATATATGTATGAAAAAATCACTAAAATTACAATATATATAAGATTTTAAACACATAATTTTAAAAGTACAATAAATTCAACGATAAATACATAATGTTCATCAAATAGAAATTACACACAACCACAACCCTCAAATAATTATTAATAATGTTACATAAGATGATTAATCTAAACAAATACTAAAACTTCTTTTAATTGACTCTCTTACAATCTAATCTAATTTCTCCATTAGTCCCTGTTAATGGACTAATATTCCCCATATTAATCATCGACTCCACAAAGCTCTGAAAAAAGACATTTTGGTCCCTGCTAAATGTCTTAATAATATTGGTAATTTCTGATGCACCATTTTTTGAAAATAATTTTTGATCTGACTCCAAAAGACCATTTTTATTTTGCAAATTTGCAAAATAATTGTTATCAAATTTATTTGGAGTTGTTAGATCAAGATTAGCCAAAGCAGTGTTACTTCCTTTTTTTGGACATATTTTCATTAATTTGGCTAAATAATTAGTGTTTAATGTAGGATCAGGCTTTCCAGTACCATTAAAATTGTAAAGCCTCTCTCTAAATAAACGACATTGGGCACGTCCAAATGTGTGAGCACCTAATGCCAAAATAAATATAAAAATTAGCGATGAACGACATAATATTTGGCGATGGATTCATGAAAAATGCTATTACAACGGATATATCTAACGATAAATTACATAGCTAATTCCTGACGTTTTTATATATATATATATATATATATATATATAGTTATAGAGTTATAGATTGTTAAGTATGATATACTGATTTGTGATTGGAAAATATTTATGGAAATACATACATTAAAGATTAATAATAATGATTATGTGTAATTAAGTCGTTGGATCAAGTAATATGAAGTTATTAATTAAGATTAGAAAGGACAATGACTTCTATCATAAGTGATAAAAGTCGTCTACTCCCTTTTAATAGAAAATGTTTTCAATATTTATGATAATCAATTAATAAAAAATGACTTTTGTTATATCAAACACATCATAATTATTGATTTAACTTATGTAAATTAATAGCTACTCATAATTCTTTATATAATATATTAATAATCTACTTTAATTTTATACTATAATTTTTTTTTACACATTTACTTATAATTATCTTTTAAATGATCTGATATAATACCTGATAACGCGACTAGGTCAGTAATGGTAAGGCCAACAGCAGAAAACTTTGTAGTAATTTTATTTATGCTTTCAAAAGGAGAAGGAATAGAAATATTAGCTCCTCCTTGATTTGCTCTTCTACTATCTCTTCTCCCTAATAACACATTCCATGAAGGACCACCTGCCTGCGACCCATTAAAATAATAATAATAAAAAATTAACACTGTTGGTCAAAATTCTATATTTATGTTCGAAAGTCCATTTAATAAGGATAGATAATTTATTCAGAATTTAATAATTAAACCACCTTTCAAAAATTCATAATATGTATAAACTCAAAATTCTAACTCTGTCTTGGTTCCTTAAATAAGTTTTTAAATATTTTATCAGTATTTTAAATACGTATTGAAGTCTAGTATCACCAAAAGGTTAGTAAAATATTTGTTGGTTCTTCTATTTTTTTGAAGAATATGACACGAATGTGTTTTGTACTTCAAAATTATATTATATTAATAGAAGTGAATAATATTACATACCAGAGAAACAGATGATTCAGCAGCAAGAGTAAGAATATCAGCACAAGAGACAACACCAGGGCAACAATTTTCAACAACAACCTTAATGTTATCAACAACATTAAAACCCCTTAAGGAATTAGCATTTGGAGCTGCATCTTTCTCACTTACTATATTTGCTTTTACATTATTATCCAACAATACTGATGCATCACATCCCTAATCATTCACCAGAAAAATAAATAAATTAACGTTGTGAGTTTGAAATTTAAAATTTAAACGTACGTTGTGAATTCTAAATTGATCGAAGAAATAGAAATTCGACAAGAAAATGTTTGGCAACATTTACGTACATTAACAAAACAATCATGGAAATGAAGTCGGAGGAGACTAGCACCAATACGTGCATCAGATTGCAAAGCTTCTTGAACAACACATCGAACAATATCCGAAACATTTGGACAATTATTCTGATAAAAATTGGAATTCAACTGAGCATTTGATTTGGAAAAAAAGCTCAAAACTACAAGCAAAATGCATATTATTACTGAGAAATTAAAAGAAGAAGAATAAGAATAAGACATTTTAATTTGTTTGGCCAAGAAAGCTATTAAGCTATAAACTATCTTTTGCTTATAGCCTCAATATATAGGGAAATGATTTAGCTATACTGTTATTTAAAGACTTTTGTACTCCGGGTCCATGAATTTCACGCTCTGGACTGGACAATGGAACTCTGAATAAAGAATGTTTAGATTCGGACGCGAGAGAGGGTGTTGATGGAAAGTGTTCCACATTGAACCAGGATAATTAAAAAAATGGCTCCTTATAAGGTTTGAACAATCCTCTTCCCTTTTGAGTTAGCTTTTGAGGCGTGCATGAAACCTCTTATTTCTTGATAAGAATAAATCATAACTCGAATTTGACGCCCCTAAAAAATAGCAATAGCAAAAAGCCTAAGCTACTACACACAAAGAAATAATTTCATAAATCATGTAAAAGATAACACTTAATTATTAATCATTGCATAACAATTCATTCATTATTTATTACTCCTCTTTGTCCGAATTTATGTAACATATTTTCTTTTTTTTGTCCGTCCTAAAAATGTTTAACTTTAAAATTATCCTTTACCCTTATGAAATAGTAGATAATCATTCAAATTCATTGATCATTATAATCTTGATAACAGTGAATCATATGATCCTAGGGGTCGTTATTATCCGAATGAACTAACTTAATCTTGAAATATTTCACTTTATCGCGTATCAATTGAATTTTGGTGTTTAGAGGAAAATAGTGCCTTTATTGACAACTTCAAAAGTCATAATCAAAAAAGGAAATTGGTGATCTTAGGATATTTTGCTTTTCTATATATGCGTACAGTATTTCTCGTGATATTAGAAGTAAATACTTTTCCTACAATATTTGTTGTTTGTTAATTAAATAATGGCAAGAAAACAAATGTACTAGTAATATTTAGCAATATGATAATTATTCTAACATTAGTAAAATCTTAACAACTTCTTCAATTTTATTTTATTTTAAAAAACAATACGTAACCATCAATTTTTAGTCATAAAATTTTAGCATAAAGTATTGTAGACGATTCTCCATAATTAAAGGAAAATCAAAGTGTGGATCTTTTTGGTTCCTTTTCAGACACTAAATTGTATTTAGTGATTCTAACACGGAAAAGATTACTATTATTATTTCTTCCGTTTTAATTTATTTGTTTGATTTTATTTGACACGAAGTTTGAGAAAGTAATGAAAACGTTTGAATCTCATGCTCTTAAACTAACGATATATAGAAATGTATGGAAATGTCTTTTAATCTTGTGGCTTTAAACATGTCATGTGAAAAATTAAAATGAAAGATTTTTCTATTCGAAACAAAGAAAATGGAGTACTTCTTTTGGGATTTTCTCATTTGGTGTCTGATACTCGTATTGGGGCTCGATTATTTTTGGACTCGTGCAGAGTCTCACATTGGAGGGTTAATTAAATACGACTCTATTCTCGAGAAAGGAGCTAGAGTAAAGTTACAGATTCAACAGAATTCAATAACTTTGGTTCAAACTCTATATTTATCTTAATAAATTCACTAAATCCGTAATTTAAAAGAACTATAGAATCCTAAACCTGTAAATTAAACTTTAAATTCTTGCTCCGCCCGTGATTAACAAGGTTCGAATCTAAAACATCTTGATCGATTATTACTATTACATAGTTGGATTGTCATTTGTACATAACTAAGATTAAGATTAAGTTAAAATTACGGATTTGAGGTTCACGTTTTTAATTACCCTATTTGACTAATTGTTTGATTATCCAAAGATTACGAATTTATGAGCTTTGTATTTACTCTTCTAACAATGAATAAACAGTACGAATTCATTTTTAAAAAAAGGGTTAATTACTTTTAGAAGTTAATATCAAAGTTTTAAAAAAATTCATGGTAATTAGTAGCTGTAACTTTGTATACAAACATTTTAAATTTATTCTTGCATAATAATCCAATATATAAAGTTGAGAAGCCTATGTAGAATTTTTATCCTATAATTAGCTTGCTAATTACTACACCGTTCATCAAAATTTATGTGACGTAATCTGAATTCACACGATTTAAAAAAATAAATTTTGAAACTTAACAAGACAACACAAGCTAAGGTTGAAAGTTGAAACTAGTTAATTCAAATAATTACCCAATTAAAACATTAACTTTTAAAATGAACCTATAAAGGTTCATTACAGTTTACGCGCTAATTAAAAGAAGATGAATTAGTGATATTAGTGATTTAACTTTATCGGGACGGATCATAATATACTCTTCACACAATAAATTTACTTTAAAGTTTACTTAGTCACTCGATCAATTATTAGAATGTATATGAAATTCTATAAAGGCCTTGAATCTCAATAACACCTTTTGTCTAAAAATTTGAAGTAGCCTTCATATCCAAAATCCAAATTTACTAAAAATAACGAACTTTTACTTAATTATGAAACTTAACAGCATTTTGATTTCAAAACACAGTTGAATATTCTGTATTCACGTGCATAATAATAGTGAAATACATTATATACACGTGCATATAATATCTTTGTGATAACGAAATATATTGTATTTGTACATATAATAATAACAAAAAGTATTATATCTGTGCATGTATAATATTTTTGCTTAATTGTATCCTCTATAAAATCTCAACTATTCCTTTTATATATATATATATTATAATTTTTTAAAACTACCGCTATTTCGAATAAATATATGATAAATACCTATTATATTCAATTGGGCTTCTTTGTTTTTTCCTCTCTAAACACATGAATTTTGCCTCAATCCATAATTAGGGCTTGAAATTATATAAAATTAATAAAGTGCGGTTCGAAATTAGATGCATAATACAACACGGTTTTTTATTTTTCTTTCCTTAAATATCTAACTTTTGTCCTTATATATCAAACTTTTATTTGTGACAAGATTCTAACAATTTGCTATGTACGTATGTCACTTGAAATTGTAAGCTTCTAACTTTTTTTTTTAGTTTCAGTCTCGGAGTCAGGATTCTGAATAAAATATTTGTACATATTGAATTTAGTCGAACTCGTATTTGTTGATGTTTTGATACCAGTAGATTCTTATTTTTTGCAATTTGAATGTTTCAACTTTGTCATAATAAAGGACTAAAACTCTTAGGTAAAGTATGAGAATTTGCTAGAAGGAATCAAAGACCTAATTATCAAAATAATTATTAGCAATTGGTGATCACTTTAAAGTGTACTGTTGTGTGTAGTGTGTTCAACGGCGGAGCTAGGTACGGTTTGACAGAAAATTACACTGTTTATTCATGGTTAAATTTATTACATGTTGAACCCTTTTGAATTCTTAGTGTGTTTACTTTTATGTTTTGAAACTGATCTTAGTGAAAAATCCTGGTTTGTGTTGTGTATATAGAGGGTAGAATAAATGTATGTATACACGCTACGTGTGGTTTCATAGAAACTCAATAACTTTTGCTCAAAACCTGTATGTCCACTATATATCTAGAAATATTTGAACGAGAACTTACTTATTATTATTGTATATTAACTTGAGATCGCTGTTGGAATCCATAAACTTCAAATCGTTGATTCGCCTATGATGCTTATGTATACCTGCTTTCTTGATACAAGTTGCTAGTGATAGTCAATGGTGAAACTTGTAGATTTGTTTGTGATTGCTCTTGAATTAGTCCCTTATACTCATTGTGGTCTTCTATATCTTGTTGTGGCAGGGTAAAAAGACATCAATCTTGCATTTTTTCGACTTTGATCCTAGCTCTTTGTTGCCACAATCTTATTGTTTCGGGATTTGTTCTGCAGGAAAGTTGATTGGCAATGAATATGGATTGCGATTCTACTATGTCCAGTCCGAGAAACAACTTGAGCAACGGAATTGACAAGCAGTACCTTGCTTCTCCTATTAAGAATTCAGTGGACAAGTATCAACTTATTCCAGAATTCCTAAAGGTGAGAGGATTGGTGAAGCAACACTTAGCCTCGTTCAATTACTTGGTTAAGACGGATATAAAGAAGATTGTACGTGCAAATCATGAGATTAGATCAACAGTACGGGATCCTAACATCTATCTTAGGTACAGAGATGTCCGTATTGGTGAACCATCGATGACTTATGATGGTGTAAGGGAGAAACTAAGTCCACAGAAATGTCGACTAGCTGACCTTACCTATGCAGCTCCAATTTTTGTCACAGTCGATTACACAATGACAAGGAAAGGGCAGATATCAATGTCAACGCAGAAGGATGTTGTCATTGCACGAATGCCTATTATGCTAAGAAGTTGTTTGTGTGTGCTTTATGAGAAAGATGAAGAACAACTAGCAAAACTTGGAGAATGCCCACTTGATCCGGGAGGATATTTTGTTGTCAATGGCAGAGAGAAGGTAATTTTAATTCAAGAGCAGCTCTCGAAGAACAGGATAATCATCGATACAGATAGAAAAGGTTGTGTACAAGCATCTGTTATCTGCAGCACAGAAAAAACAAAGAGCAAAACAATTATAAAAATGGAGAAAGAAAAGGTATACTTAGAGTTGAATATGTTCAAATCCAAGGTCCCCATAATGGCTGTCATGAAGGCCATGGGAATGGAAAGCGATCAAGAGGTTGTGCAAATGATAGGAAGAGATCCTCGGTATAGTGCTTTGCTTTTGCCATCAATCGAGGAGTGTGCAGATCTCAAGTTGTATACACAACATCAAGCACTAGAGTTCCTCGAGAGTGACAAGATGCTTACAATGCCTTCATATTCTACTGGTCCAGTTGAGAAGGGAGCCCGAGCTTTGAGTATTCTTCGTGACATGTTTCTTGCACATGTTCCAGTCAATCAACATAATTTCCGCAAAAAATGCATATATGTTGCAGTAATGATGAGGCGCATGATGGAAGCAATCTTAAACAAGGATGCAATGGATGACAAGGACTATGTGGGGAACAAAAGATTGGAGCTCTCCGGTCAGCTACTATCTCTCCTTTTTGAAGATTTGTTCAAGACGATGAATGATGAAGTTAGGAGGGAATTTGATGCTAGCTCCAAATCTTCCGACCTGTTATATCATATAAAGAAAAGTGACAGAATTACTGTTGGTTTGCAGAGAACCCTATCTACGGGCAACTGGGATATTAAACGATTTAGGATGCACAGGAAAGGCATGACAGAGGTTCTTGCTAGGCTATCATACATCGGAACATTGGGCTACATGACGAAGATCAAACCACAATTCGAGAAGTCTAGAAAAGTTAGTGGTCCTAGAGCACTGCAACCTAGCCAGTTTGGCATGATCTGCCCTTGTGATACTCCAGAAGGTGAAGCTTGTGGATTGGTGAAAAATCTGGCCTTGATGACTCATGTTACGACAGATGAGGATGAGCGCCCTATTATGTCTTTGGTACAGTCTCTATAATTTATGTTTCTCCTGCCTGCTATTCAAGTGTGTAATAATCCAAACAATTTTCACCACATATATACTGCTGCTGAATTGAATATAATAGCTAGGGTAATGTTTTCAGTTGCTTATGTTACAATTTATGTGCCAATGGGGCTGTTTAACTGAAGTTTTTGCTTAAAAATGAAGTGTGTTTACTGTTAGTCCGTGAGAGTTGGTAAGAGTCATGTTGTCAAGGTGATCTTAAATAAAGTGATACTGTTATCATCTCCTTGGGCCTCAATGGACCGACTTACATAGTACATTGATAGTGAGGGGTTGCAAGTACTTGGGGGAACAGTGTTCCCAGAAAAGTCCTGATATTAGACATAAATAACTTCCTATTTTGTTGTATTTGCGTTAATAACCATAACAAAATCCAACTTTTCAGTTTGTGCTAGTATAAGTAAGTAAAGTTCCTACTTCATTTCTGTAACATATAACTGAACTTTTACATGATGGAACAGTGCTACGACTTGGGTGTTGAGGACTTGGAACAACTTTCAGCAGCAGAACTTCACACGCCAAATTCTTATCTCATCATATTAAATGGACTTATCCTAGGGAAGCACAAGAGTCCCCAGCGTTTTGCTAATGGAATGAGGAAGCTACGGAGGGCTGGTCAAATCAGGGAGTTTGTAAGCATCTTTGTGAATGATAAGCAGTGCTGTGTCTACATTGCTTCAGATGGTGGACGTGTCTGTCGTCCACTTGTAATTGCTGAAAAAGGTGTTTCTAGGATCAAGGAGCACCATATGAATGAGTTGAGGGATGGTGTGCGCGACTTCAACAGCTTTCTAAGAGATGGTTTGATAGAATATCTTGATGTCAACGAGGAGAACAACTCATTGATTGCTCTATACGAAAAGGAGGCAACACCAGATACAACACATATTGAGATTGAGCCTTTCACAATCTTAGGTGTTTGTGCCGGTTTGATACCTTATCCTCATCACAATCAGTCCCCTAGGAATACCTATCAGTGTGCGATGGGTAAACAAGCTATGGGAAACATTGCCTACAACCAGTTGAATCGGATGGATGGTTTGCTCTACCTTTTGGTGTATCCTCAACGCCCTTTACTGACTACAAGAACAATTGAGTTGGTTGGATATGATAAACTAGGCGCTGGGCAGAACGCTACTGTTGCTGTGATGAGTTATAGTGGCTATGACATTGAGGATGCAATAGTAATGAACAAGTCTTCTTTAGATCGAGGTTTTGGGCGTTGCATAGTGATGAAAAAATATGCAGCCATATGTCGGAAGTATAAGAATCTCACATCAGATAGGCTAATTAAACCACAACGTCAAGGTTATGAAGCAGAGAGGATGCAAATTCTGGATGATGATGGATTAGCTTCTCCAGGAGAAATTATTCGAAATCATGATATCTATATCAACAAGGAGTCCCCTACAGTCACGGTGACACAAGTCACATCTCCTATGGGCTTGCCGGATAGTGCATATAAGCCTAGTAGACAAACTTATAAAGGTACTGAAGGGGAGCCAACCGTCATTGACAGAGTGGCTCTTCACTCTGATGAAAACAACAATTTAAGCATCAAATTTATGATCCGTCAGACCCGTAGGCCTGAGATTGGTGACAAGTTTAGTAGCAGACATGGGCAGAAAGGAGTCTGTGGCATCATTGTACAACAGGAAGATCTTCCGTTTTCTGAACGTGGCATTTGCCCTGATCTCATTATGAATCCTCACGGATTTCCAAGCCGAATGACAGTAGGAAAGATGATCGAGCTTCTTGGAAGTAAAGCTGGAGTTTTGTGTGGTAGGTTTCATTATGGCAGTGCTTTCGGAGAACCCAGTGGTCATGCAGATAGGGTTGATGCTATCAGTGAAACTCTGGTAAAGCATGGATTTAGCTACAATGGCAAGGATTTTATTTATTCAGGTATTACTGGTATGCCACTACAAGCATACATCTTCATGGGGCCAATATATTACCAAAAGCTGAAACACATGGTCCTAGACAAAATGCATGCTCGTGGGAGTGGGCCTCGTGTTATGATGACAAGACAACCTACCGAAGGGAGGAGTAGAAATGGAGGTTTACGTGTGGGAGAAATGGAACGTGATTGTTTGATCGCATATGGTGCAAGTATGTTGATACACGAGCGCTTGATGCTTTCCAGTGATCCATTTGAGGCTCAGGTTTGCAGAAAATGTGGTTTATTGGGATATTACAACTACAAGCTGAAGATTGGCATTTGTTCCATGTGTAAGAACGGGGAAAACATGTCTACAATGAAGTTTCCCTATGCGTGCAAGCTCCTATTCCAGGAGCTCCAATCAATGAACATTGTTCCACGATTAAAACTAACTGAAGCTTGATTATACTGTCACATCTATTAGCTTCTCGCTAATTTTTTGTCGTTCCTTAACAATTGAGCTTACTTTTGCACACTGCTTTCTCTTAGGTAATTTTATTTATAACATCACATTTTTTTAATCTATAAGATGATTACCATGCTTCTATTGAATGTAGCATACGATACAATGATGCCTCTGTATCTGATGCAACATATATGGAGCAGGCGCGCTTCTTTGCAGTAATTTGATATCGTATTGCCTGATCAGTACTCGATCTGGTGCATATTAGAGAGCTCGTATGACAACATGACGATGGATTGATAACTTCCTGTCTTCCTTGCATTTTCAACGTTTGAAATATGCTCACCTATAATAACAACATACTCAATGTAATCCCACAAGTGTAGTCTGTGAAGGATATTGTGTATGCAACAGACCTTACTCCTTTTTAGGAGGTAGAGTGACTGTTTTATAATAAATAATCAATTTTTTCTATAAAAATTTTAACACATAATTTATTCTTGATAAAAATTTGGGGCCCCCAAAAGGCATAAGCCTTATTTTCCAAAGCATAGAGCCGGCCCTGTGCTTCCCGATTCCCTATGAATAGTTCTATAAAGATTTTGTAAGAAAATCAATAGAGGTTATATTACCAAAATATTAAAGGGCTAACACACCAAAAATTGAAAAAATCACTTAATTCTTGTAAATTGGCCTCTAAATAACCAAAATGGACTCTAAAAATTGTTAGACTATACGTATTACTCCACAACTCCGTAGTTTGTAAAGATTTTGCAAAGAAATTGATCGGAAACCATATCACCAAAATATTCATGAGCTAACACACACAGAACTGAGAAAATCGCCTAATTCTTATATATTGGCCCCTTAATGCCAAAAATGAACTTTAAAAATTGTGAGATTGTACGTACTTGTCCTCCAACTCTCTACGGAGAAAGGTTTGCATCGAAATTGTCCGAACGCTATTTCACCAAAATATTCATGGCTAACACACACAAAACTGAGAAAATTACTAATTCTTGTAAATTGACCCGTAAATGTCGAAATGGGACTCTAAAAATTGTGAGACTATACAACTCCCCCAACTACCTACGAAGGGTTCCGTAAAGGTTTCACAAAGAAATCGTCTGTAAACTTTTTCACCAAAATATCCATGGGCTAACACACACGAAAAACTAAGAAATTTGTCAAATTCCTGTAAATTGGATCTTAAATGCCCAAAATGGACTCTTAAAGTTATAAGACTGTACGTACTGGTCCCCCAACTCCATTCAGAGGGTTCGTAAAGATTTTGCAAGAAAATCTTTCAGAAGTCATATCACCAAAATATTAATGGGTAACACACACGAAAAACTGAGAAAATCGCCTAATTCGTGTAAATTGTCTTTAAATGTCCAAAATGAACTCTAAAAATTGTGAGACTGTACGTACTGCTCGCCCATTTATCTATGGAGGGTACCATAAAGGTTTTGCAAAAAAATCTTTCATAAGTCATATCACCAAAAATTCATGGGCTAACACACACGAAAAACTGAGAAAATAGCCTAATTTCTATAAATTGTCTTTAAATTCCCAAATGAACTCTAAAAATTGTGAGACTGTACGTACTGCTCCCCCATTTCTCTACGGAGGGTTCCGTAAAGGTTTCACAAAGAAATTGTATCACCTAAATATTCATGGGTGTTACACACGAAAAACTAGGAAAATTGTCTAATTCTTGTACATTGATCTCTTAATGCCCAAAATGAACTCTAAAAATTGTGAGACTGTATGTACTGCTCCCAACTCCCTATGGAGGGTTCTGTAAAGGTTTTGCAAAGAAATTACCCGGAAGCCACATTACCAAAATATTCATGGGCTAACACATACGAAAAGTTAAGAAAATCTCATAATTGCTGCAAATTGTCACCTAAATGACCAAAATGGACTCTAAAAAATTGTGAGATTGTACATACTGCTCCCCCAACTCCCTACAGAGAGGTCTGTAAACGTTTTGCAAATAAATCTTCTGGAAGTCATATCACCAAAATATTCAAGGGCTAACACACATGAAAAAAATTGAGAAAATTGCCTAATTCCTGAATTGACCCATAATTGCCCAAAATGAAAAAAATGTGAGACTATATGTACTGCTCCCCCAACTTCCTATGTAGGGTTCCCTAACGTTTTCGCAAAGAACTCATCTGGAAGCCATATCACTAATATTCATGGGATAACACACACAAAAAACCGAGAAAATCGCTCAATTCATATAAATTGACCCTAAATATCCAAAATGGACTCTAAAAATTGTGAGACTATACACACTGCTCCCCCTACTCCCTACAGAGGGTTCTATAAAGATTTCACAAAGAAATCTTCTGAAAGTTATATCGCCAAAATATTAGTGGGCTAACACACATGAAAAACTAAGAAAATTTGCCGAATTCCTGTAAATTTGTCCATTAATGTCGAAAATAAACTCTAAAGATTAATCATGAACTTTTTCTTATTATCAATCATTTTAATCTTACTGCCTTATTTTGTGAGTAATAGTATAAAAAAAGAGAAATACTATACTTTTATAAATATAAGAAGATACTTTATTGTTGTTAAAATACTTAGTAGGTCTCTAGCTAAGTAGCTATAGATTACAAATATTTTTCATTTTATTTTAAATTTGTAGAGTAAGAGTTAAAAATAAAATTGAGTTTGATATATTTTGAAAAAAAATATTTGAAATAATCTCCATGCTTGTTTAAAAGTGAAAATTGACTTAAAAATAGATTATAAATACAACTTCAAATTAAATTTAGAATTTTCATGAACCATATGTCAAATAAAGTAAAATAATTTTTATACAACTTTTCCATTAATAATTTACAAATTTTTTTTGGGCAAAAAAAACTTTCATTTTCTTTTTTTCCATTTTCCCTAAAACCCTCACTCTTTTGCCTTCACTTTGGCTGGGTTCCATTAAAACCCTTGGAGCAGAGCTCTGAAGTAGAATCTGCAAACGAGCAATCGGCCTGAAAATTTGGGGTTCAAATCGTAAGCCTTCTTCCGCTTTAGTTTCAGTTGTTAAGTTTTTGATTTCAGCAAAAAAAGTTGTTTAGATTTGTTGATGTTTTGATACGATTGAAATTATCATTTTCGCTATTAATATGAGAATCAAATAGAAGGGGAGCCTTCGCATAACCGGTAAAGTATGTGACCCGGAGGTTATGGGTTCAAGCTGTGGAAACCACCTCTTGTAGAAATGCTGGTTAAGACTGTGTACAATAGACTCTTGTGGTCCGGCCTTTCCCTGGACTCACATATAGTGGGAGGTTTAGTGTACTGGGTTCTAGAAGGAACCAAATAATTAGCATTCACTTAAAGAAAGAATTTGGGGATCAAAATGGTATGCTAGTTTTGCAATGCTTTAGGGCTTTGATTCCCGATTTTCAATTTTTTGCAATGGTTCAGTTGTGTTGGAGATGAGAAGAAAGAATGATTTGGTTATGGAAGAGAACAATTGAAATGCTGCACTATGAAATGATTTGCTAGGCATTTTTGCTTTTAGTTTTCTTTTGTGTACTTGTGTTGATTTCTAGATGCTTTTCGAAATGATACTGTGTGGGAATGGCCAGCTACGAAGCTTTATTCTTGAAATGTAGTAGGAATAAAGCAGAAATTTGTAAGGGAACTGCCACTCGTACTTGTGTATGTATACCTGCATCTTTCTCATTACATAAACATGTCACTTTCTGGATACAAGCTGCTGTTGATGGTTAATAGTTCTACTTGTATATTTGTGTAAAATTGCTCTTAAATTAGTCCCCCCACTAATTGTGCTTTATACCTTGTTATGGCAGGGGAAAAGAAATCATCTTGCATTGTTTTGACTCCCATCCTTGCTCCTGCTACAATCTCATTGTTTCTGTCTTTGTTCAGCTGGAAAATTGATTGGAGGTATGGGTTATGATTCTGCCATGTCCAATACGACAGAGGACTCAAATCAGGGAATTGACAAGCAGCACCTTGCTTCTCCCATTAAGAATTTGGTGGACAAGTATCAACTTGTTCCAGAATTCCTAAAGGTGAGAGGTTTGGTGAAGCAACACTTGGACTCCTTCAATTATTTTGTTAGGACGGAAATAAAGAAGATTGTCCGAGCGAATCAGGAGATTAGATCAACATTGGACCCCAATATTTATCTCAGGTACAGGGATGTCCACATTGGTGAACCGTCAATGGTTTTTGATGCTGTAACTGAGAAATTATGTCCACAGAAATGCCGACTATCTGACCGTACCTATGCGGCACCAATTTATGTCACCATTGACTACACGACAGGAAGTCATGGGCAAACATCAGTGTCAACAAAGAAGAATGTTATCATTGGAAGGATGCCAATTATGCTTAGAAGCAGTTGTTGCGTGCTATATGGGAAAGATGAAGATGAACTAGCAAGACTTGGAGAATGCCCACTTGATCCTGGAGGATATTTTGTAATCAAAGGCACTGAGAAGGTAATTTTAATTCAAGAGCAGCTCTCGAAGAACAGGATAATCATTGATACAGATAAAAAAGGTTGTGTACAAGCATCTGTTACCAGCAGCACAGAAAAAACAAAGAGCAAAACAATTATAAAAATGGAGAAAGAAAAGGTATACTTAGAGTTGAATATGTTCAAAACCAAGGTCCCCATAATGGTTGTCATGAAGGCCATGGGAATGGAGAGCGATCAAGAGGTTGTGCAAATGATAGGAAGAGATCCTCGGTTTAGTGCTCTGCTTTTGCCATCAATCGAGGAGTGTGCAGATCTCAAGTTGTATACACAACATCAAGCACTGGAGTTCCTCGAGAGTGACAAGATGCTTAAAATGCCTTCATATTCTACTGGCCCAGTTGAGAAGGGAGCCCGAGCTTTGAGTATTCTTCGTGACATATTTCTTGCAAATGTTCCAGTCCATCAAAATAATTTCCGCAAAAAATGCATATATGTTGCAGTAATGATGAGGCGCATGATGGAAGCAATCTTAAACAAGGATGCAATGGATGACAAGGACTATGTGGGGAACAAGAGATTGGAGCTCTCCGGTCAGCTACTATCTCTCCTTTTTGAAGATTTGTTCAAGACGATGAATGATGAAGCTAGGAGGACAATCGATACTCTTCTAGCCAGGCCAAGTCGCTCCAGCCGTTTGGACATTTCTCAATACATAGTCAAAGATAGTATTACTATGGGCCTGGAGAGAACCCTATCTACAGGCAATTGGGATGTTAAACGATTTAGGATGCACAGGAAGGGTATGACTCAGGTTGTTGCTAGGCTATCATACATTGGATCATTGGGTCACATGACAAAGATCTCACCACAATTCGAAAAGTCTAGAAAAGTTAGTGGTCCTAGAGCACTGCAACCTAGCCAGTTTGGCATGCTTTGCCCTTGTGACACACCAGAAGGTGAAGCTTGTGGATTGGTGAAAAACTTGGCCTTGATGACTCATGTTACGACGGATGAGGATGAGCGCCCAATCATGTCTTTGGTACAGTTTCTATTATTTATGTTCATACCGCCTGGTATTTAAGTGTGTAATGAAGCCGGACAAGTAGTATCCTGAATTTTTATTTGGTTATTTCTTAACTCTGAGCTTTTACACTTGATATAATAGATCTCAAAATCACAAGCGGACTATGATCATTATAAAAGTTAAAACCAGAAGTTGAGGATTATGTTTAGAAGCTTTCATGGAAACAAGGAAGCCCAGGAATGTGATTGTTTCTTGTTAATCTTTCGATCCCAATGTTTTGACCATATTACTACATAAATTTTTATATTAAACTAATCTACCTGTGTTATAGTTACTGTACCTTTTTAAGAATGTTCTGTCATGATTTCTTTAGTACTTTGTTGCTTCTTCACTCCCGTTATTTTCTTTTTTCGAATTTTTTCGAGGGTCTATCTGAAACAACCTTTCTACCTTCCGAGGTAGGGTAAGGTCTGCCTACACACTATATGTTGTAAACTAATCTACCTGTGGAATGTTATGTATTAGTTGTTTGTTTTTCGTAGGAGAAACAAGTGATGAAAAAGTTTAAACTCTAATTGAACTGGTGAAAACAACATAAAGACAGCTCCTAATGTAGGATTTCTAGATGAGAATATGAAAATTTTATCCTTAGGATTTCTAATTATGGGAATATTCTCATGTGTAATCTAGATATAGCATAGCAATCTAATTCTTCTTATCTTAGCTTTGATTGTTTCCTTGAAAAAAAATCAATCAAAAGAAAAAGCACGGGGATGATAATTTCTTCTATGTGACTAGGAGCTTGTTAATTGTTGAAATTTGCCCAGCGGGATTTGATGGGGGTCATAGTCTCCGAAATGCAATTTGCTGATTGTACTTGTGCTCTGTAATGATTTCACATATCTTTGTATTTTCCTTATCATACTTTCTATGTTTTAAAAACAGTTTTGCACTTAGGATCAACATGATGAAACTTGCTGGTATCACAGGCTCTGCATGCTATACTTATTTAGGGATTGCTTTGTTACTATGATATTGATAACTTTGGAATTGTATGCTAGTAGAAGATGTTGAGAAATTGTAGTCTCGAATATTGGAATGTGACAGGTCTAAATGGACCAAAATGAATTGTCAAGAATGAGGAGAATCATACTTTCCTTGCTTCATGTTGGTCTTCGTAATTCATAGAGAGTTGGTAAGGGTCATGTTGAAAAGGTGAGCTCAAAGAAAGTGAGACTGTCATCATCTCCTTAGGCCTTAATGGACTGACTTACCTGGTACAGTTGATGGTAGTAGGTTGTAAGAGATAGTTAACTTCCTATTGTTTTGTATTTTGCGTTAATAGCCACAGAAAAATCCAACTTTTCAGTTTGTGCTAGTTTCAATTAGTAAAGTTCCCACTTCATTTCTGTGACATGTGGAACAGTGCTACTGCTTGGGTGTTGAGGACTTGGAACAACTTTCGCCAGAAGAACTTCACATGCCAACTTCCTATCTTATCACATTAAATGGACTTATTCTAGGCAAGCACAAGAGTCCTCAGGTATGTTCAAAGTGGAACAACTATATTTCTCAAATTTCGGCATCTGAAGTTAGGCTTGTTGTTTACCTTTCACCAATAATCTGTTCTTTTAATCAGCGATTTGCTAATGCAATGAGGAGGCTACGGAGGGCTGGTAAAATTGGGGAGTTTGTAAGCATCTTCGTGAATGAAAAGCAGGTAATTTGACAGTTGGTTCTTTTGCATCTCCGTCCTAGTATTGATTGTCACTTGATAAAACTACCTTACTGGGGTTGAATTCCTTTTGGTTCAAGCTGTCAGGATGAAGACTGGATTCAGAGCCTTATAGACAATTCTTATATCTCTGGTAGTTTTTGGTTAGCATTGCTCCACCATAGTGATGCTGTTAGCAAAATATCTGCATTTTTCCTCTTTGCTTTTATCATTTGAAATATGATTTGAATGATTATATATAAGTCGGAGGAAATCTCTTGCAGCGCTGTGTCTACATTGCTTCAGATGGTGGACGTGTTTGTCGTCCGCTTGTCATTGCTGATAAAGGTGTTTCCAGGATCAAAGAGCACCACATGAGAGAGTTGAGGGTAATCATCTTACCTGGTTCTTACTTCTGAGCTGTATGTTTTCATGTCAGTTCCACATCTGATCTGATTTTTTTTATTTAAGGATGGTGTGCGTGACTTCGACAGCTTTCTAAAGGATGGTTTGATAGAATATCTTGATGTCAACGAGGAGAACAACACATTGGTCCGTGTCAAGCAAATGATAAGTGCATTTTATGTTAAAGAGTATTAATTACGCTAGAACTGATTGCAATAATGCATGTTTCTCAGATTGCTCTATACGAAAAGGAGGCGACACCAGAGACAACACATATTGAGATTGAGCCTTTCACAATCTTAGGTGTTTGTGCTGGTTTGATACCTTATCCTCATCACAATCAGTCCCCCAGGAATACCTATCAGTGTGCTATGGGTAAGCAAGCTATGGGAAACATTGCCTATAACCAGTTGAATCGGATGGATGGTTTGCTCTACCTTTTGGTGTATCCTCAACGCCCTTTACTGACTACAAGAACGATCGAGCTGGTTGGGTATGATAAACTAGGGGCTGGTCAGAATGCGACTGTTGCTGTGATGAGTTATAGTGGCTATGACATTGAGGATGCAATAGTAATGAACAAGTCTTCTTTAGATCGAGGTTTTGGGCGTTGCATAGTGATGAAAAAATATTCAGCCATATGTCAGAAGTATGAGAATGGCACATCGGATAGAATAATTAAACCACAGCGTCAAGGATATGAAGCTGATAGGATGCAAATTCTGGATGATGATGGAATGGCTGCTCCAGGAGAAACTATTCGAAATCATGATATCTATATCAACAAGGAGTCCCCTACAGTCACGAGGACTCCAGTCACGTCTCCTATGGGTTTGCCAGATAGTGCATACAAGCCAAGTAGACAAACTTATAAAGGTCCTGAAGGGGAGACAGCTGTTGTTGATAGAGTGGCTCTTTATTCTGATAGAAACAACAATTTAAGCATCAAATTTATGATCCGTCATACCCGTAGGCCTGAGATTGGTGACAAATTTAGTAGTAGACATGGGCAGAAAGGAGTCTGTGGCACCATTGTACAACAGGAAGATTTTCCATTTTCTGAACGTGGCATTTGCCCTGATCTTATTATGAATCCTCACGGATTTCCAAGCCGAATGACAGTGGGAAAGATGATTGAGCTCCTTGGAAGTAAAGCTGGAGTTTCATGTGGTAGGTTTCATTACGGGAGTGCTTTCGGAGAACCCAGTGGTCATGCAGACACAGTTGATGCTATCAGTGAAACTCTGGTAAAGCATGGATTTAGCTACAATGGCAAGGATTTTATTTATTCAGGCATTACTGGTATGCCACTACAAGCATACATCTTTATGGGGCCAATATATTACCAAAAGCTGAAACACATGGTCCTAGATAAAATGCATGCTCGTGGGAGTGGGCCTCGTGTCATGATGACAAGACAACCTACCGAAGGGAGGAGTAGAAATGGAGGTTTACGTGTGGGAGAAATGGAACGTGATTGTTTGATTGCATATGGTGCCAGTATGTTGATATACGAGCGCCTGATGATTTCCAGTGACCCATTCGAGGCTCAGGTTTGCCGAAAATGTGGTTTATTGGGATATTACAACTACAAGCTGAAGACTGGCATTTGTTCTATGTGCAAGAACGGGGAAAATATATCTACGATGAAGTTGCCTTATGCATGCAAACTCCTATTTCAGGAGCTCCAATCAATGAACATTGTCCCACGATTAAAACTAGCAGAAGCCTGATTATGGTGTCATTTGTATCTGGAATATTATTCTTCCTTATAGATGGTTGTCATAGCCAGATCAATTTAGTTGCTTTGAGTTTCCTCTAAAAAGAAGTAATTTTTACTATTTCTATATATACATATCTTGGCAGTGATTATCTCACAAACAGTGGTACTTATGGTTTCTATATGAGCAGTGTGAGTGTTCTTTTTGCTGTGAGAAGAACAGTGCCTTCCTTTGATTCATAGCTAATTCTGCTTAATGAGTTTTTTCCTTTAATGACTATGCAGCATATCTTGACCTTCATTAGTCCCATTTGATAAAATTGGGCAAAATGTGTTTTGAGACGAGAAAACCTCCATTTGTTGTCTGGTGGTGAAATTTGGAGACGTGAACATAGCTAATATAGTTCATTTTGGTCCATAGTACACATTCTAAGTGTTTTCTTCCTAAATTAATTTAAGACAGTACCATATCATTTTAGCCTTTATGTAGATTGCTTAGGTTCTATCCTCGATGTTCTCTATCATAGGTTAGGTCCATGCCCCACTCTGCGTTTGTAACTTTTTGGATGTTATAGACATGGTAGGGGTCAAGCTTAACCCCCACACCGCTTAATTTATTTTAATCAAAGCAAATGTTAATCTCACAATAGTACTATTGCTAGAGAAAAAGTTGAAATTACAATTTCAAGCTATTGAATCAAACAATTGTACACACAAAATTCATACAACCAAACTAAGTGACAAATAACACACTTCTGAAATTTCCATATTTGCTGTTGCTTTAGAACTTTGATTGTATCTGAGCAACTACAGTTTCATCAACTTGAAAAGCCTTGGTAAGAATATCTGTTGCTATAGCTGGTTCTGATCCGAAAACTGCATTAGCAATGCTTATAACACCAGGATTCTGACTACTCAAAGCAGCAACAGCCACAGCATTTCCATATCCCACGTTGCGTTGGTAGTGAACAAGTCCAATTGGAAAAACAAACACATCGCCTTTTTTAAGGACTTTAGTAATAGGCGATTTTCAGGATTTGAAGTTACAAAACCAACTTGAAGAGAACCTTCAAGGACTGAATATTTCAGTAGCTCTTGGGTGAGCGTGAGGAGGATTAACTCCTCATGGTGCATAGTCTACGCGTGCCAGTGAGATACCTAGAGTGTTCAGTCCTGGTATTTGAGTTGCATTAAGACGAGATACCTTAGAGCCAAAAGTGTTTGATGTGTTTCCAGCCGAATGTAGGCCACTGAAGAAAAAATCCTCTGAGATAACAGACTTGGGATGTTTGCAAGCTAGGCCATTTACCTTGACTGAAACAATGGGAAAAATACAATGAGTAAATCATCAAATTGTTGATATGCTAGTCCTAATATAATACTCCCTTGGCTCGTTCTAGTTTATATGACACACTTTCCTTTTTAGTATTCCAAAGAACGACACAATTCAAAATTTGAAAACGATTGTCCTTACACTTCTTCTTTGGCCTTAATGAGAAGCTCTTAAACTAAACATATGTTATGACATGTTTAAGTTCACAAGTTTAAGAAGTCTTAATATTTTTCTAAAATAAACTTTGTGCCGACTCAAACTATGTCAGATAAATTGGCAGAAAGGGAGTATATAACAGGAAAATGAGATACTTATCGCGATTTACTGTTTTGCAATACCTGTGCTAGCAGGATCGGCCACGCAGAAATCTTGCATTGGACTTGACTCAAAAGCTAACACAGCACAGCAGAAACTTACTGCTATCAGATTCAGCAGGAGAAAGTGCTTAGCCATTACAAGAACTAAAGAAAAGAAGCAAAACAACAATATTAACTATGCCTCAGTTCCGAACTAGCAGAAGCAAAAGTAAGGAGAAAATATTGTAAGAGAAGGAAGATGTTTTTATCTCAGATTATATTTGGGTAAAGAATTACGGAGAATGGTAAATATAGAGAGTGTGATAACACAGTTTCCTAGTTTTATGACTATAATTCCAGTTTAGGCCTTTTGAGTTACAAAACTACCTATGATATCACGTGTCATATCAGGAATAGTATGTCAGTTCTGGTCATCATATAATATTGAAGCTCAATCTGTTATTTGGCAATAAAGCTGGTCAAGAATACTGTACAAGAGTTCATGAAAACTCTTTATGACAAATGTTGCCTGGTCAAAAAGATTTTGAATCAGTCGCGTTTAGTAACTTTTTATAATTTGATTTAAGTATACAAGTATAAGTCTTGAAGACTGTAGGTATTACCTTTTGAATGATTTGGTTGAACTATTTAAACGATGTTGCAAGTCATAAAGACGGTGTTGCAATTCAAATCATGTTGACATATACTTATATTTTTCACATTAACTATGGTACAGTTTATTGAAGAAGGCATCTGATGTCATGAAGACTACACAGCAATGGACAAGATGTTATCTTATAACAAAAGTTACTCTCTATTAACTGATGTCAGAGGGCTGTGTTAGAGTTCAATGTTTGGATTTTAGGCTGATTTTGAGGTGATCGCGGTGATTGTCCTAGCTGATTAGAATACTGGCAAATTTGGTTCTTGACTTATGAAAAGTTCGAGTGACTCAAACTTACTATAGTTCCTCAAAAGGATCAGTACTTGTATTGTATCTACTTTTTCTAGTTAATCATCTCATCACAACATTTTGGGCCATTCACATACCAATAAGCTTTTTACTTTCAAGAAACTAAGTGAAGAATGAAATCAAAGTGCATACAACATAAAAGCTCTAGAACAAATAAAGTGATACAGATATTCCTCTAGTGATTATCTGTTAACAAATCACACAGTAAACGAATAAGTATCTCACTCCTTTATCAGGGCACACAAGAAACAAATGCTCTCAAGCTTCCATAGGTCTGTTTGTAATAAACTTGCTGCTTAAAATTTTGACTGTATCTGAGCAACAACAGTGGCATCAACTTGAAAAGCCTTGGCAAGAATATCTGTTGCTATAGCTGGTTCCGATCCAAAAACTGCATTGGCAATGCTTATAACACCAGGATTCTGACTACTCAAAGCAGCAATAGCAACAGCATTTCCATTTCCCACGTTGCGTTGGTAGTGAACAAGTCCAACTGGAAAAACAAATGTATCGCCTTTTTTAAGGACCTTAGTAATATGGCGATTTTCAGGATTTGAAGTTACGAAACCAACTTGAAGAAAACCTTCAAGAACTGTGAGTATCTCAGTAGCTCTTGGGTGAGTGTGAGGAGGGTTGATTCCCCATGGTGCATAGTCGACGCGTGCCAGTGAGATACCTAGAGTGTTCAGTCCTGGTATTTGAGCTACATTGGCAGGAGTTACCTTAGAGCCAAAAGTATTTGATGTGTTTCCAGCCAAATGAAGGCCACTGACGAAAAAGTCATCTGCGATAACAGTCTTGGGATCTTTGCAAGCTAAACCATTTACCTTAACTGAAACAATAGGAACATAAAATACAGTGAGAAAACTCATTAAATTATTGATCTTCTAGTCTAGTCCTAATATAACACTCCCTATATTCCAGTTTATGTGACACATTTTTCATCTGTTCCAAAACATACTTCTAAATTTGGAAACAAAACTTCTCATGTTACACTTCATGAGAAGTTTTTTAACTGCACAAATGTTATGACATGTATAAGGCCACAAGTTACGTTTCTAAACTCCGTGTTGATAAAATCGGAACGCAGGGAGTATATAAGAGGAAAGATGAAATTCTTATCGTGATTTACTGATTTGCAATACCTGTGCTAGAAGGATCGGCCACGCAGAAATCTTGCATTGGACTTGGCTCATAAGCTAACACAACACAGCAGAAACTTAGTACTGCTATTAGATTCAGCAGGAGAAAGTGCTTAGCCATTTCAAGAACTGAAGAACAAAAGCTAGAAGAAGCAAATATTGGAAGAGAAGAAAGATGTTCTTTTTGTGGGATGAAGTGATTGATAAGATAGCCTCCTTATATAGAAGAGAGAAAAGCTTCATGCATGCAAAAGTGCTTTGAGCTTTGGTGAGTAATTTGTCCTTTTTGAAAATATTGTGAAGAGCCGTCCAAGCACACATGAAGATTTTGACAATGAGTAGCTGTCATTGGCAGTGATATGACATCATTTGCAGAAAGAAGTTAGCCGGCTTAGGACAAAGGAAATGGTCCAAAAGACTAATTTTTAAGGATAATAAGTGTGATTTCTGAACACCTTGGATGGACAAATGGAGGATTTGTTCACAGGGCGGAGCTAGAGTTCTAACTATGGTTTCAATAGAACTCATTAACTAGATTTGGCAAACAATTACTTATATAAAATAATATTTCTTTTCCAGTCTATCCCCTTTAACTGGTTATTCACATTTTTGCAGCCAGTAGTCCTTTAGTGCCTATGCCCCAGACACATAAAACAGCGATACCAACGTACCATATGAATCATGATGTATCCTTTCATAGACAAATTGAAACCAAGCTCTTTGAACACCTCAACATGCATTTATCACAGATTATATTGCGGTAAAGAATTACGGAGAAGTGTAATAATACAGCATCTTAGCTAGTTTATGAATTATGATTCTAATTCCAGTTTAGGTCTTTTGATTTACAAAGCTACCTATGATATCATAAGTCATATCAGGAACAACTCAATCTGTTATTTGGCAATAAATCTGGGAAAGAATATTATACTAGAGTTCATGAACACTCTTTAAGACAAATGTCACCTTGTCTAAAAGACTTTGAATCAGTTGCGTTTAATAATTTTTTATGATGTAATTTCAGTACGCAAGTCTAAGTCATGAAGACAGTAGGCATTTACCTTTTAAATCATTTTATTGAACTATTTAACGATGTTGCAATTCAAGTCATATTGATGTATACTTAAGTTTTACCTAGAGTTTGTTGCAGAAGGCATCTGGTGTCATGAAGACTACACAGGAAAAGATGTTATCTTATAACAGAAGTTACTCATCATCGAGTGATAACACCAATCTGGTTATTCTTATTTTTACTCAGCTCACGTCATCTGGAGCAAGCTACAGGCAGTTTTAAATATGTTTTACCTAACCAATTCGTGTATATAATTGGTTCGAGTTCTTCTTCCATTTAAGAATTTGGCATAGTGGTTCCTGATGTCTAATAATTTCTATTAACTGATGTCAAAGAGCTGCGTTAGAGTCCACTGTTTGGATTAGAAACTAACAAATTTGTTCCTCAAAAGGATCATTACTTGCATTGTATCTACTTTTTCTAGTGAATCATCTCATCACAAAATTTTGGTCCATTCACATAGTAACAGCTTTAACTTTCAAGAAATTAAGTGAAGAATGAATATATTGAAGTACATACAACATAAAAACTCTAGAATAAACAAATCATCACACAGTAAACAAATAAACGTCTCACTCCATTATCATCACACACGAAAAACAAATGCTGTCAACTGAACTCAGGTCCGTTTGTAAGTAGTCTTGCTGCTTAAAATTTTGATTGTATCTGAGCAACAACAGTGGCATCAACTTGAAAAGCCTTGGCAAGAATATCTGTTGCTATAGCTGGTTCTGATCCAAAAACTGCATTACCAATGCTTATAACACCAGGATTCTGACTACTCAAAGCAGCAATAGCAACAGCATTTCCTTTTCCCACGTTGCGTTGGTAGTGAACAAGTCCAATTGGAAAAACAAACACATCGCCTTTTTTAAGGACCTTAGTAATATGGCGATTTTCAGGATTTGAAGTTACAAAACCAACTTGAAGAAAACCTTCAAGGACTGTGAGTATCTCAGTAGCTCTTGGGTGAGTGTGAGGAGGATTAATTCCCCATGGTGCATAGTCAACGCGAGCCAGTGAGATACCTAGAGTGTTCAGTCCTGGAATTTGAGCTACATTGGCAGGAGTGACCTTAGAGCCAAAAGTGTTTGATGTGTTTCCAGCCAAATGTAGGCCACTGAAGAAAAAGTCCTCTGCTCCAACAGACTTGGGATCTTTGCAAGCTAAGCCATTCACCTTAGCTGAAAAAACACAGTAAGAAAATTCATCAAATCATTCATCTCCTAGTCTTAATATAATACTCCCTTAGCTTCGTTCTAGTTTATATAACACACTTTCCTTTTTAGTCCTTCAAAAAAGAATGGAACTTCTAAATTTGGAAACAAATAGCTTTACACTTCTCAATTTACCCTAAATGAGAAAGTGTTATCAGTTATCACCACACAAGTATTATGACATGTATAAGGCCACAAGTTTCAAAAGTACTTATTTATTTCTTAAACATGCTGATTCAAACTATGTCACATAAATTGGAGCGGAGTGAGTATATAAGAGGAAAATGAAATTCTTATCGCGATTTACTGGTTTGCAATACCTGTGCCAGCAGGATCAGCCACACAGAAATCTTGCAATGGACTTGGCTCAAAAGCTAACACAACACAGCAGAAACTTAGTACTGCTATTAGATTCAGCAGGAGAAAAAGCTTAGCCATTTCAAGAACTAAAGAACAGAATCTAGGAAGAGATAAATATATATTGGAAGAGAAGAAAGATGCTTCTTTTGTGGGATGAAGTGATAAAAGATTGTCTCCTTATATAGAAGAGAGAAAAGGCTTCATGCATGCAAAAGTGCTTTGAGTTTTGGTGAGTAATTTGTCTTTTTTGAAAATATTGTAAAGGGCCGTCCAAGCACACATCTTCACTTTGACAATGAGTAGCTGTCATTTGCAGTGATATGACATAATTTGCAGAAAGAAAACAGGAATAAGAAGTTAACCGGCTTAGGACAAAAGGAAATGGTCCAAAAGACTAATTTTTAAGGATATCAGTGTTGTTCTTTAATACTTCGTATGGACAAATGGAGGACTTTGTTCACCGCGGAGCTAGAGTTTTAATTACGGATTCAACAGAACTGACTAGTTTTGGGGTCAAAATTCTGTATTTATGTTAAGAAATCCGCTCAATTTTGTCCCAGCACGTAAGCATTTGAGATGGAAGCCATCGAGAACCAGATAATATGTTCATAGGATTTGACAGAAATAATTTCGAAAAATAACATAGTGCAAAAATCACATTTTCATTGAGCAAATCTAACTGGAGAATATTTCACATATCAGAAACCTACAGAGTGGTTTAGCAAGGGGAAAACCAAAAATGAAAGAACAGAGGTGCATCAGAAGTATCACTGGAAAACATAAATATTCCATCAAACTACAAAAAAAGCAAACAAAATTTCAGGACTAATCACTAGAAGATCCATCATCATCTTCATGCTGTGCCACAACCTTCTCGAGAAACCTTTTCCTTACTCCATCCAGCACAGCTTCTCGGGACTGCTCCTTCTTGCTACGCCCATCGTTTAAAACAGGATCTGACTGGCAGAGTGTCAATGCAACACCTGAAGTAAAGGAATGCAGATCTATGAGAGCGGGCCAGCAGAGAGTAGAGATCATATAACGAAGTACTTAGCACCAGCTCATATATTGTAGAGAAAATGAAAAGGAACTTATATAAGTCATATGTAAATTGAAAAACAGCAGAACATGCCAAGTCTGCAATAGCTGGATCATGAAAGAGAGATAGATAGCCTTTCGTTTTACGATAAAACAGTTGAAGAATTACCTTTTCATTCTTGAATTCTAGTAAAAGCATTATAATAGTGAACAGAATGGTGTACCTTAGATGAGTGAAGCTGAAATTAAGATGAACGGTCATACAAGATAAAAAAAATGACTGCATACAAGAGAAGGTGCAAGTATCATACATCTAGGATGATAAAACGTCACTTGAGATAGGTTGATCAGGTCATACACAGATCTCCAAATGCACCGGTCATACCGATTGAAGGTATTAAAAGAGGCCGAGATAGACTTAAAATAACAAGGAATGAAGTTGTCTCAAAAAACCTATTATGTCTAGCATCCGTGCAGAATTTTGCGAAAATGGAAGCAAAAGATCCACATATGCCCTACTGACTAGTTGGAATTAAGGCTTGGTCATGATCATATGCTTATATTAGGCCCAGTGTAGCTAGAAATCTTTTTAACCTGTTTAGATATTTGTATGTCAGTAGGAAATGTAGAGAGCTTCTGGTGTTAAAGACCAGAAATTATTGAATACTGAAATAAAGCAAGCTCAAATAGCGTGAAATGGATAGTGAGAATTCATGTGTAGAATAGCTTGGGATTGAGGCGTAGATGCTGTTGTCATGAATTCTAGTAGAAAGGAAACTGCTTCTGTTCACCCCCACCCCACAATTAACACAATCCAAAATAAAAGCTGGTCAGTGTGGTTATGTTCTACTATCATGAGAAACACGCTGATAGCTACCACACTCTTGAAGTAATTTCAGAAGGTATGAGCTAATTTCAGTAGTAGCACCACCTACGCACTCTTGGTGCCACTGGACCAACTCTCACAAAACAAGGAATAGAGACCTAATTCCATGTAGAATAAACAAAAGCCCATGCTCGAGTGTTACAGCAAGTATACAAGATCTTAAAAGGAATTCCCAGAAAAGAAGAATTTGCTTCTATATACAAGCCATCTATTGTGGCTTACTACCATATAACATCTGCATAAACAGCCCACACAAAATCTTCATACAGGTAGTAGATGGAAACGGGCACAACACTCTAAGTGAATTCACCGAATTACTACCTCTCGAAACAGTAGTAAAAGGAAGTCAAGACTCAACAATTTCACTAAATCATGCAAAAAAAGAAAAAGAAAGAGAAGGATTGGGGTAGCAATGGGATAACAGCTATGAAGAAGGGGATCATACCTTCGGGTGTGCATCTCCGACCAAAACTATGAAGTCCAACATAATTTGACTTCAATGCACCATTGTGGTACACCAAAACAGTTGGAAGATTACAATCTGGATAGTTCGGAATGCAATCGGTAGAGATAATTTTGACAAATTTTGTTACAGGGTATTTTGTTGCTAGTTCGTCTAAGCACTGCAAAAGTATCTGGCAGCCTGAGTATCTATAAAGAGCATAAAGTGCTATCAGAATTACTGACAGAGCTACAAGAGAGAAAAGAATAATGAAGAGATGAAAAATATTTGAAGCTCAAGACCATTGATGTAAGATTGCTTCACTGATGAAGAGATGAAAACATAAATTACCCATCCTTATACAGAAGCACAACCACCCAGATGTCTTCTGGAGCTTGGGAAACCTCCCGCACAAAATCTGATCCGGAAATTGGTATCACTGATCCAAATCTCACAACCTTAGCAACTTCTCTCATCTCGGCCATCCTCTTCTTCCTTCAACAACAACACAAGAAAGATATATAAGAGATGCTCAATTTCATGTCAACTTGCAAGCTACATGACAATATTTCATCACCAACGCAAACGCAAGTACTATATCAGCATAATTGGATGTCCTTTTTCCTTGTGATGCAAATACTGATTTAGGAAAAAAAATTGTTCACTATCTTCCATTATTTACTTATTTGGAAAAGCATTAATTGCAGGTGCACGTTTGCATTCTGTAGCTGATAACGAAGTAAAATTGAATTTGACCACGTGGAAAACTAGGCAGCAATATATGACTCCCAATTTTTTTTTATACCATAGGGTAGGAATGACGGCTTATATTGTCTAGTAGTCCATGGGCAACTCTCAGTTGGTTAATTTTACAACACTCATTTTAGTCCAATGTTTTAGTATATTATTAGGAAGAGAAAAGATCATGTATTCCCCCCCCCCCCCCACCCCCCAGTTATGAAGCTACATGTGAAGCCTTTTCACTGATAACAAGAAAAGAGTATGGAAAATGATTCATCAAAATTGCTACATTTTTTGTAGAAGCAAAGAAAACGGTGATTCAAATGGTATTCCACTTTGATTGTACATCAAATCATGCAACTATAGGCCTGTTCTGTTGGATCTTATTTGTTCCGCTGGGCTGAAATAGCTCATTTTCCTTTTCCCTTGGCGGTATGGCTTGAGCTATGCCTTCTATATTCTTGCCAAGTTGCTATTACATTGATAGAAACAAGACATCTAGATGACAACTCAGAAATGCTTATGTGGTGATTTTTTAAGGTGTGTTCCAAATGAAAGATATATCATTCAAAAGGTACAAAGTTTAAACTATTTGTGTATAACCTCAAACTGGTGAAGCATAAATCAATATCGTATTCCCAATTTTAAATCCTGCCAGCTTACTCTCTCATCCCTACCACCTTTGCCTGTACCTAGGATTCCATTTGATTCAGATCCTGTTCTCGATCCAATATGGAGACAAGGTATGTTCGTTATATCCTTCATGAACTCGTTTAGGAATAACCAATTCATGGGGTGATTGGAGTATCAAATGGGGGACTGTAACAAATCACAAAAAGATATTTTTGCATGTCCTAGAAAAATTTATGTAGGTGCGAATTCTGTAACTTATAGGGAGTTAAGGCAGCATTCTATGATAACATCGGCTTTCCCATTATGAAGGGCGCAGTTACCTCATTTATCTACAACCACAATTTTTGTAGTTAGTTTTATGATGCAAAAGAGCACATCACAAACTAGGTAACAGCTGAGTTTTTGATGAACACTGAAGTTTCTGACACTTCAAGGGCTCTACAATATCATCAAAAGAACAATTTGAATACTAAAAACTTAATAAAAGAAGACTCTTTACTGAATTCCCTCTCTCAAACAAGTGTCTACTAAAAGCATCAATGTAAAAAATAGCTAATTCCATCAAGTACACCTCAATTCAGCTGACAGGAATCCAGTGGAATTAGTCGAGTTGCACGAAAACTAGCCCAGACACCACGATTTATCAAAACAAAAAAAATGAATTGTCTAACCTCCAATCCGCTGCAAACCCATTTCAATTAAGGTCCAAATCATCTATACTCATTACCCGTTTCAATCAAAAACCAAATACTCCATCTTTTTCCAAGTAACAAAAGCAAATCAAAGCAAAATACCTGTATTCCTGAAGGAAGCGATCGTCATTGAGATCTGGGTCATCTTCAAGATCATCAAGCTCATCTTGAGTTTTCTCATCGATCCAATCTTTGTCTTTGGACTTGGAACCTTCATCCTCACCAGGTGTAAACGGGTCGGGCTTAAAAACAGGGGCTTTTGGAGGGAGATTTCCAAGCTTCCTCTGTATATCATCCCATTGTGTTGATGCTCCTTCAACATCTTTGTACACAAAATGATAATCCCCCATTTTGATTCGATTGATTCTCTTTCTCTCTACCAGAAATTGAAGCTCAAAGATCTGCTGATTTACAGAGTTTCTGGTAACCCTTCTACAATTCTTGACCCGGAAACCCGGTTCTGGATATTTCGTTTCGTTTTTTTTGCCGGAGAAGTACCTGTATAATTCTAGAAATTACTTTGATAGTACTCCTAGTTTCTACTATTACAACATTGAAGTCCTAATTTAATTTTTCCCAATTTATACAGAGCAGTGTATAAAACTTAAACTTGATAGTATAGATACTGCTCAATCACAATCAAATTCTCTACCATTAATCCTTAATCTTATGATCATTCCTATCAACAATATATATTAATATTAATTAAAAGTAGAATTGCTCAATATAAATTATGGTGGGATGATTACGATTTTTTTATTCTTAATTAAAAGTCGTGAATTCGACATAATGGAAAACAAAAGAAGAAAAAGTAGGATTTAACTTTTATTATTAATAGCATGTTTTTTGTATTATCAAGACATTTTAATTTATCGTAGCAGGTAATATACTTTCAACTTACTATTCTCGTTTTTTATGAATGTGTCAAATTATAATTACTTTTCATTTAAAATTAATTAAAAATGAATAAAACTAGTTTTTTTTTCTTTTATGAACTTATAATAGATAGTTTAGATTATTTACTAAATCTACTTTTATAATTGCATTGAAGGTAAATGGCATGGCTTGCAAGAACTCTACACTTGTAGAAGCTAATTATTTTTTAAAAAATAAATAAATTGAATCAATAGCATGAAATTGTAATTTTAACTTTTTCTCTATCAATAGTACTATATTAAAACTTCTTTATTATTTTGCTTACTTTTTCTAATAATCTATAATTAATTAGTTGTTACTTAGTTGGCCATTGGTGCAGCCAAAGGGGGCTTATCACCTAAACTAATCAAGAAATTATTGTACCAAAAGGGTGCTAATTCATAAATTACTAGCAAAGCTTTTTACTAACTAATCTAAGTAAATTCAAGAAGCATGATTTCATAGCTACTCTATTTAAAGAAATAGCCTCTGAATTTACCACATCATCTCATCATTTCAAAAACTTTATTTGGTTTTAATCTCCTCCCCCTTAAGTAAATTAATTATTCTTGCAAACTTGTTCTTCATTGCAATATTATTTTGCAAAAATGGCCAAAAATATCATCTTGATGTGCTTGATTTTCACCTTATTCTGTTCTGGTTTGGCAGTTGAGGTTGGCCCTTTGCAAGACTTTTGCGTTGCAGATAGTACTAGCATGGGTAAGCACTGAAATTTTAATGTATGTAACGGATTTAACTTATAAATATTGATAGTATATCAGTATATTTTAACCGGCTATAACATATTAAAGAATTAGAATTATTATAAACAGATAATTGTTGTAGTAGATGATCATTTTGACCTAATGGTGTAATAACTTGCATTGTGCTCTATGCTACTTAATTATATACCAACAGAATGCTAGACTCCATTCATATATCTTATTAGTTCACAAAAGTTAAAACTGTTTTGGAACTTATATAAAGGTAGTATTTCTAGAGGTAAGATTTCAAAATGAGTAATCGATATCG
The DNA here is from genome assembly GCA_029582245.1 of Solanum etuberosum. Taxonomy (NCBI): domain Eukaryota; kingdom Viridiplantae; phylum Streptophyta; class Magnoliopsida; order Solanales; family Solanaceae; genus Solanum; species Solanum etuberosum. The sequence continues at coordinate 4,404 of JAJONR010003529.1, read as the reverse complement.
ATATATAGGTATATCCACACATGTTAATTTTTTTATATGTTCACAGAATTCGAGCTAAAAACAACATGTTTATATATTGAACTAACAAAACTCGTCTTAAATCTATTTTTGATGATTTTCCTATTGTGTTTAATTATCAGTGATGCCAAGTGGTCTGATGTGCAAGAATCCTATGCAAGTAGAAGCCGATGATTTTTACTATGGTGGTTTAAATATACCAAGCAACAAAACAACTCCAACTGGTATCAATGTGACTCTCGTCGCTGTAGATCAACTACCAGGACTCAACACTCTTGGAATTTCAATGGCTCGAATAGACTATGCACCCGATGGAGTTAACCCTCCACATATTCACCCTCGAGCCACTGAAATGCTCGTACTCATCGAAGGTTCATTACACGTTGGATTTGTCACCTCCAACCCTCAAAATCGATTAATTTCAAGAGTCATACATACTGGAGACGTGTTTGTTTTTCCTGCAGGGCTCATTCACTTTCAGAGAAATGTTGGAAATAGAATTGCCGTTGCACTTCTCTCATTGAGTAGCCAGAATCCAGGTTTAATAAACATTAGAGATGCAGAAGAGACCCTTCCAAAGTCAGTGAAGTTTAAATAGATGGAGATATTTTTTTAAAAATCAGAATTAATCATTGTAATAAATTACCAACTCGATTCATTTTTTCGCAAGACTTATTTAAGAAATCAAACTCATATTATATAAGGCTCATTTAAGTGGAGTGTTACCAATACAAAAGTTGTTATACTCGCCTTTTTTTCTTTTCTAGGCAGACTTTGTTTCACTCTTTTTGAAGAAAACAGTAATTTTTTTTATATTCATGATTCAAATTCAAAATTATTATAAGAGAAATTCATTACACTTTCACTTCGTAAATAAATCAGATTGTACAACAACATGGCTCTTATGTTTACACCATAAGAACAATAAAAATACAAGATGACAAATTTCTACCATTTGCCATATTCTTATTCAACTAAAATATTACTCCACGTTAGATATTGCTTTCTTTTTCTTCTTTTCACTTTTCAACTTACATTTTTTTTTAAAAGTCAACCTTGGAGTTTTGTTGATTTTTTATCATAGTAAAGTCAACGTTAGAGTTATTGTATAAATATCTTTTTACCGAAATGTAGAATAATGTTGCGTACAATAGATAGGTATGTTCAATTCTTCTTCAAATTTCACACATAATGGAAGCAATAATGGAGTCAGAATTTCGACTAAGAAATACCAAAATATAAAAAAAGTAAGATTGTGTAGAAGCCAAGAAGTATCAATATGTGATATATATATATATAAACACTACACAATGTAATTTTTTGATGAAGACAATCGACACCCCTTAAATATATATGACTCGTCCACTGAGCGGAAGCTTAGTTCATCGAACTCCTTAGCCGTTTTATATATTTTGTATGTTTCTGTCACATCATAATTGTAGCACAAAGCTCTTCACTTTATTCTTCTTCTTTTTCTTGGATGAAGTAATGTAGGTGAAAATTGGAAATTAAAGCACCGTAGACTAAAGTTCTTCACGAGTCACTTGTGCTACCACTTAAAAAGAACAAGTTTAAATTCAACGGAGATCGTAGAGTGTATAAAAATAATATTCAATAGAGTGTATTAGTAATGCATGTATTAGTTATACTTGTATTAGTTATGCATAGCTAATTTCTTATGCATTGTTTGGTTTGATGTATTAAAAATAGTATGCATTGTATAAAAATATTTATTTACAAAAGTATCCTTCACAATTATGGTGGAAAAGATGTCAAAGTACTTTAGAGGGGTAATTGGGTCTTTAACCATATTAATGCATGTATTAAATCTTTTGCATTACTAATACCTAGAAATCTATGGTATTAGTAATACACTCCTCAATACACAATAGAGTGTATAACTAATACATAGCATGAAAAAATGCACCAAACAAGGGATTACTAATACATATAATTAATGCATGCATTATTTTTGCTAATACACTCTACCAAACGAAAGTGATTTCTTCTCAATATGTAAGATAACAAATATCTTATAAAATTAGTCAAGATGTAAAACAAACTAATCCAAACAATATATATATATATATATAGAAAAAATCTTTTTTTTTTTCAAGAGGTGAGAAATAGCAAATACTCGATGAAATTAATTAAGATGTGCAAACAAACTGATCTCTAACACATTATACTTGTGTTTAGACATGATTCACTCAAAATAATATTTTTCAAATAAAATGTCATTGTTTGTTTTATTACTCTTTTTTCTGGAGTGCGGTTCTTTTTGTTTTAAGTGAACGTGAAATATTTTATGTATAGTATTAGTATTTTTTTTCCTTCTAAAATCGAACAAGGAAACAAAAAAGAAAAAGAACCCTACACGTTGACCACATGCAACTTGTTGACTTCTTTGTAATAAAAACATGATTAAATAAAAGTCAATACACTTAACCTGCAATATCATGTTCATTTAACAAAGCTACACATCTTATGATTATGATATGCTTCTATTTAATGCAAAACTTTACTATAAGTTTTATTTAATTAATTCTAATGTTCTAATCCACGAATTTCTTAAGATTTACTTAAACGTTGACAAGATATAATGAACAAACACCTCATTTCCTTATTAATTAAATATTTGTAATTATTTAGTATATGTTTTAACACGTACAAATTTGAACGAAAACTAACTCTACATCCACTCTTTTTTATATAACAATGGTGTCTGGTCAATTGTGAGCACCTCGACTAATCATCTTGATAACCACAAAACTTAAATCAGTTTGCACATATTTCGATTAAGTTCTCCTCTAACTTGTTAACTATAGTGTATTAAGTTAGTTTGCACGCACCTCAAATCCAGAACACACGAGGTACCTACTAGTCTTTTACCACTCTACCAAGTAACTTTATTATTTTTACCTCCATCAAAATTTAAAACTTAATCACTTCACTGATTACTGTACTCCCATCTTTGTTATACTATGTAAACAACATTTATTAAAAATAGAAAATATATACTGTATATAATGGACCCCTCACCAAAGAAATATAACACAATTTTAAGGTGTTGGGTTCTTCTTTTTTTTCTTATTTATAATATAAAATTCATTGTTAAAATACTTATTTCGATTTTATATGATATCCTTTTGGAAAAAATATTGAGTTAAATTAAACGTGTCACGTAAACTGAGACGGAAATAGTGTATGAAGTATAGGGAGAGGGCCTACAAACAACCGCCAGTGGAACCTTTCTCTTCTCTGTAAACAGAAACCGCCAGGGCCCCTCTAAAACCCCCCAAAACCTTCTATATATATCTTCAAGAATCGCTTATTTTCTGTTGCAATTCTCTCTCAATAACTGCATTCAGTTCAAAGAGAATGATCTCCTCTCCTACTTCATTTTTCAAGCTACATTGATCATTTCTTAGTTAGCTGCAGTTTTTCTACTTCGTTTTGGTATCTCTTGTGTTTTCTTTCAACCCTTTATGGTGTTGATGTGAGAACAGAGGTGGGGTTGTTGAATTTTCTGTTTCTGGGCATTTCTGGTTTCTGGGTGTAGTGTTGATTGATATTCACGAACTTCTACTTTGTTTGTGTGTGTCAGTTGGATTCTTTCTTGGGTTTCTTTGATCGAGATTGAAGTTTTAGTGTTGTTTGTTCGGAATTCAGGGAAATTGAATTTGGGTTTTTGTGGGTTTTTCTGCTAGTGTTGAAATATTGAAGTTTTGGGATACATTTCTACATTTTCGATCAGCTATTAGCTATACATTTATAGTTTTTTGAGTTTACGAAGGAAATGAAAGATGGTTTCTTGGCTGGATAGGACTGTATCAGCTTGTTGCCAACCTTTAGGTCGATATGTCGGTTTGAGCAGCGGTGAAGATGGTGTTCTGGGAGGTGAAGATTACCCATTGCTATGGTATAGAGACCTTGAGAAACATTCATGTGGGGAGTTCTCTTGTGCTATGGTACAGGCTAATCAAGTATGTGAAGATTATGGCCACGTTGAACCAGGTCGTGAAGGTACCTTTGTTGGGGTTTATGATGGCCATGGTGGCCATGATGCTTCAAGATTTGCCTGTGATAACCTTAGCCGGCATTTAATAAGTGAGATCAAGTTTCTGTATTTCCTTGCTTTTCTATTTATTTATTATTAAAATAAAACACTTGTTGCAGTCTTTTGACAATGGAATTTATGGTGTTTTTTCCTTTGCATTGTAAATTTTACTCTCGTAGTATTACTCTTGAAGTTTCTAATACTATTTGTTATTTCTTGTACTTCGATTGTATTATTATCTGGTTGTAGATACTGTTCATTTTTTGCAGCATATTTTGTCATGCTATTTTTAGTATCTTTTCGTGGCTTCTTCATTTATGGTATTC